>ML093114.1:11337-130104 GCA_003697995.1 Taxidea taxus jeffersonii | reverse complement strand
CAGGATACAGGGCTCAATCCCAGGACCCTGAGATCATGACCTGAGCTGAAGGCAGAGGCTTAACCCACTGAGCCATCCAGGCGCCCCTCTCATGTCTGTGCCTTTTTAAAGGGAAGAGGTAAAAGGTAGCGTGTGTATGTGCAAGCTTATGTGCACGACTTCATAATATCCAGCTCCATTTTTATGATAAAATGTCACTTATCTTCATGCCAAAAAAGAACCATTAAGGTCTTGACCCAAGAAAGCACCTTTGAGGGACCCTTAATCTGCTGTCGGTATTTCTCTATGGAATCACACGGCTCTGTGGTCACCTGCAGATATATTTACCTTTTACTGGTCCTAGTTCCTTCTTTCTTTATGACCACGCACTTTCCCTTACATTGAACATCTAAAAGCAGGAACATGCTGTACCACCTTCCTACCTGGAAGCTGCTCACTTCCTTAAATTGTCTTTTTTCCCCACTGTGAAATGTATCTATTGACAGCTGCCCATTACCTGTTCTATTAGCATCCAACAATGTGGAAGGCCTCCCACCCGCCATTTCTGCTGGGTCCTTGGGATGTGCAGTAAAAAATACAGACCTAAGAGTCTGTTACAGAATGGCTTAATCTACTTCAGTGACTATTTATAGTATTTACTTACTTGCTTATTTATTTATTTATAAAAGATTTTATTTATTTATTCATGAGAGGCAGAGAGAGAGAGGCAGAGGCCAAGGGAGAAGCACACTTCCCACTGAGCAGGGAGCCCAACGTGGGACTCGATTCCAGGACCCTAGGATTATGACCTGAGCCAAAGGTAGATGCTTAACCAACTGAGCCACCCAGGCGCCCTGTTTCTAGTTTCTAAATAAAAGATTGAACATGTTCATGAGTCTTTTTAAATAAATAAATGCAGGAACAGTTAGAATGTTACCCAAGGGGGGCCTTATTCAGTCTTAACACCCATAGAGCCTGTTTCCTGGTCAGAAAGTGACACAAGAATGCACCAAGAATGGGTTCAACATCCAACAATAAGAAAATGTGTTATAATAAACACCAATTTATTGACTACTTCCTGTTCCAAGCGTCTATACACCAGAAAGAACATCTGAGAAAGCCACCAGGGATCTAGGGAGCATCTTTTTCCCTAACCAGATTTAAGGGCAGCTCTCAGGTACTTTGGGCATCAGAATTATCTGGGGAGATTGAGGGTTGTATCATGTAGGCTCTGCAGTCAGAGTGTTAGGTTCTGTGTCTCGTCTCTGCTGTTTGTTACTTGTGTGATCTGGGACATGTTACTTAGCCTTGGTAAGCCTCAGTACTTCTGTTGGTAGAAATTAAAAAACGGGGGTCGGGGGGAGAGCAGATAAGGGAAGAGATGAAAAGAGACCTCTCATTAAGGGTGTTGTGAAGACGGACACAATGCTGGCAGCACTCCAGGCATACAGTAAGCATGCCATAAATAACTATCAGCTACTTTGTCGTTAACACTGTTATTTCCTTTCCTTTATCTAGAGTAAGTCATTAACTGATCGAAATGTGTCATGTAACTAAGACAGATTGGGGCAAAACAAGCAAAAACCAAAAACAGATGGAGAAACACAGCTTTGTGCAATAATTTAAACTTCTTTACCCGTCAAAAATAACAGGAGATACTATCAAAGAGTAAAATTGACTGACTTCCCATTTTTTGTCAATTCATTCAACAATATTTGCTATCAACGACTGTAATAAACACTGTCCCAATAAAAAGGGATCTAATTTGGGACTTGCTTTCAAAAGCCACAATCTTGTCATGGAGATGAGAGGGTATTATGATTGGGAAGCAGTGATGGGACACTGGAGGATGTCTTCTTGGGATCTGGCAACACTGTTTCTTGACCTGGATGCTAGTTCTAGAATAATTAAGTTATGCATTTAGATTGTGTGTACTTTTTGGTGTATGTGCTATGGTTATAGTAAAAAAGTTAAGAATGGTATGTGAACTATATATCTCAATTTAAAAAATTATTGTATATTCTTGGCCTTGGATTAGGAATGGTTTCCTAGCTAGGGCATGCAAAACACAACTAACCAAAGGGGGGGGTGGATTAGATAAATGGCTTTATCAAAACTGAAAACTTCCTTCAGAGGACACTTTCAAGAAAATGAAAAGATGACCCACAGGATGGGAGAAATATTTGCAAATTCTATATTTGATAAGGTCTATTATCTAGAATATATAAAGAATTACTGTATTTGTCAGTTACACCCCCAAAAAGCTTAAATAATAAAGTTAAGACAAACAGCGATTAAAGCTTAACAATGAAAAGAGGCAAATAACCCCATCAAAAACGAGCACAATATTTCAACAGACATTTCTCCCCCCCAAAAATGTGAATGACCAAAAACGAAACGAAACAAAACAAATAAATAAAAAACACCACATGAAAAGATGCTCAACGCCCTTTGTCATCAGAGAAATGCAAGCAGAATTGTAGACCACAACAAGCTGCAACTTCACACCCACTGGACGGCTACCATGGAAAAGACAGATGAGAGTGAGGGTTGGCAACATTGTGGAGAAATTGAAACCCTCATGCATTGCTGGTGGGAACATAAAATGGGGCAGCCACTTTGGAAAATAATCAGGTAGTTCCTCAAGAAGTTAAACACAGAGTTACTGGGGCGCCTGGGTGGCTCAGTCGTTATGCAGCTGCCTTCAGCTCAGGTCATGATCCCAGGGTCCTGGGATGGAGCCCTGCATCGGACTCCCTGCTCAGCGGGAAGCTTGCTTCTCCCTCTCCAACTCCTCCTGCTTGTATTCCCTCTCTCGCTGTCTCTGTCAAAAAAATAAATAAAATCTTGAAAAAAAAAAGAGAGTTACTACATGACCCAGAAATTCCACTCCTAGGTATATACCCAAGAGAATGAAAACATAGGTCCACATAAAATCTTGTCCGTGAGACACATGAATGTTTGTAGCAGCACTATTCTACAAATCCTGCAGTAACCTGAGGACTGGCCTATGGGGGAAGGGAGACTTTGGTGGGGACTCTGGGGACTGGATCTAGAGGCAGCCATATTTTAGGGTGATTCGGAAACTCTTTGTTGTGAAAGTTTGAGTTACCTAAATTAGGTTAGAGAGGCATGTGTGTTTCATACATAAGGAGAGATGATCTCTCCACTCTTTTCCTAGACCCCCAAAGCCATTTGCTTCAATTAGATGACCTCCACTGAACGAACGCTGGAGGATCTGTTCTCTGCAGTTCAGTAAATGCGGAACCATCCATTATTAAAGAGACTTGGCCTTCAGGCATCAGATTACTGCGTTTCTTGTAAACCAGCTTAGTGGCAACAAAATCCAATTCATCTCTGGATATTGAGTTTTTTAGCTGAGTCCTTCCATTCTTCTGTTTCTTGGTTAAAGAAGAGCTGCAAATAAGTCCATGGGCTTAACTGGTTATCAGGCTCACTCACTATCAAAACATCTGACCTTATAATCCTTTTGTTCCATCCTCGATATTTGACGTGTGTAAATTTCTTTTCCTCTGGTATACTGTAATGTATTTCTTTCTCTTAAGCAGAAATAGCAAGAGATTAAGAATTAGGAGAGGTAGGTTCCCCTTTCATCTCTTAATCCCCTACGTATAACCTACAGCATTAAGATAATGCTTCTGGAAATGTGTTATGGTTTTCCATGAAGCGTGTGAGTCCGGTGAGTTAGGATGGGTTCGGCTACAATTTCTGTGAGTCTGGAGTCCCTGTGAATTTGGACAAATAAGCAAGGACTGAAGATATACGAGAATGTTTTTGAAATGTTTCTAATTCATATGACTGAAAAATGGTGGAGGGACTGGGAGAAACATGTGTTAGAGTAGGTAATATTTGATTTAACCTGATGTGTAGAAAGAGAAAAGGACAGTCCCCACATCCTTAGGGAATCCCAGACCACTGCCCCGTGTAGCAAGACCACGCGTGATTTGTTCTTTTTCTGTTTTTGCCTGAATGGTCTGGAGGCTTAAAACCATTCTTAATGCTCAGTTACAGGGCATTAAAAATTAAAAATATTAATTTTTAAAGTTTTAAATCACTGCCCTGATTTTTTTCTTCCTACTTCATCATATATGTGTACATATAGTTCGTAGGATTGATACATGTGTGAGTGTGTCTACACACACACACACAATTTCTCTCTTATCAAGTCATCTGTGATTATTTTCAGAAAGAAGTCAGCATCAGTACTTGATAAAGAACACATGAGCTGTGCAGGATGGTTCTTTTTCTGTCCATACTTTTAGTGAACATTTTCTTTTATATCAAGGGAGGACTGGAGCTCGTTATGAACAAGGAGTGTAGGAAGAGAAACGAAACAAAAAGCAAATTAAAAAATAGGTCTTGAGAGGGTTGATGATGGGTCAGCAGGAATAGTCTTTCAGTTCTCCTTTCTTTCTAATCCTGGGGATTTTACTCAGATTGCAAAACAGCAGCTAAGATGGAGTGAGTGGGAGACGCCGCGTCTCCGCGCAGCAACTCGAGGGCTGTGATGACAGTGTGAGTTGCAGAGCCTGGGCGGTGGGCCTGACATCTGAGAAAAGGGCCTGGGCCAGCCGCCCTTTGTCTCCCTCCCCTCCTTGTCTCCCACTGCCCTCTCTCAGACGCAAGGCCTCATGCTGCCCAGCCGGGCCTGTCAAAAGGGAAAGCCCTCTGAGGCCCCTGACTTTCTCTGCTGTGCCAGCCAGAAGATAACCTTCCTGGGTCTGTTCACTCGGGTCTCTTTTAGGGGGTGGAATCCAGTGCAGAAATACAATCACAGTAGATACTAGATAATTGAAGAACTCATGCCCTTCTCAGATCCCATTGGAAACCCATGCTAGTCATATTGCTTTTTGCTTATGCATATGCTTTTTGCATATTGCTCTTTGCTAGCAATATTGCATATTGCTTTTCATATTGCTTCAATGCCCTACATTCTCTGGATTCAGGAGTTGAGGTGTCACATCGGGGGTCAATCATCTCTTGCTCTCCCTACCTTTGTCCCCAGCCCTCCTGCCTCTTACTGGTACCAGCTGCCTGCAACAGCCTGGGCTCTGGGCATTTTTCTTTCTTTTTTTTTTTTCTTTTAAATTTCCAGATGAAGAGGAGGATTTAAACTTCCCTGGCTAGAGTTGATAAGGAGGATCAGAAAGTAGATAAACTCCTAATTATTTTTTCCCCCTAATACAAATAGAAAAACTGATAGAACATTCATGAGAGAAGAGTTACCTGTCTACTGGCTTGGGAGATCTTGTTGCAGAAATAAGTATTTAGAGATGTAGCCACTTATGGTACTTTCATGAACCCATCTGCCCACTATAAATGGGTAAGGTATGTTCGTTCACCTCTGCAGAGGGGCCTGGATGCTTTAGTAGTGAGTATTTGAGGGCGCCTGGGTGGCTCAGATGGTTAAGTGTCTGCCTTCGGCTCAGGTTATGATCCTAGGGTCCTGGGATCGAGTCCTGCATTGGGGGGGGGGTCCCTGCTCAGCGGGGAGCCTGCTTCTCCCTCTCTCTGTCTCTCTCTCTGTCTCTCATGAATAAATAAATAAAATCTTAAAAAAATAAAAATTTTTAAAAAATGAGCCTTTGAGGCGTCCTGGTGGAATGGGTCTGGGGAGTGGCTTTAGCGTTGGTCAGGTAATCCCTTTGTATCTGTGCAAGGCAGAAACTTTCCAGAATGCTGCCTTGGCTGTCACCCGTGTTTTGTTCTGCAATCCCTGAAGAGGCTTTATCTATCCCTTTTTTGTCCTTTCCCAAGTCATTTGAAAATAAATAGAAAAAAGAATAATGTGATCTGGCTCCAGTTGTATTTACGGCTTATGTATGGTGGTGTGCACGTGGGATGCTTACTATTTTTTATACCTTATATGTCTGAAATATGTCATAGTAATTAAATGTTTTTTTTATTTTTTTAAAGCCTTTATTTATTTATTGGATAGAGAGAGAGCACAAGCAGGGGGCACTGCAGGCAGAGGGAGAGGGAGAAGCGGACTTCCTTTGGAAGAGGGAGCCTGATGTGGGACTCGATCCCAAGAAGCTGGGATCATAACCTGAGCCGAAGGCAGATACTTGACTGACTGAGCCACCCAGGCGCTCCTGATTAAATTAAAAAAAAAAAAAAGAATTATGGTTTTGGGAAATTAGTCCTACATCGTCATATGATTCATTTACATAGATACTAATATGGTCTCAGTTTGGTCATTTCATTTTTTCTGCTTTCCTGCTCCTCGAGCAAACACAGCAGGAATTTCATGAAGGTGACTAGTTGTTTTCCGCCTTCTCTGATGAATAGAAGAGAATATGTGTGCATCGCCATTGGCTTAACGATCGGCAGCTTCCATTTCTGTTGGCTGGGATACAAGTGAATTCAAACGAGTTTGATCAAGAAAAAGCATACATATTTGCCGTGCTGACTGTATTTACTTCAAACGCTCCGAAAGATGTGTATTTGATTGGCAGTTCAAAAAGGCCAAAGGAGACAGAGGATGGCGATTAATAATATTTTGAAAAGGATGTTTCAAATATGCAGAAAACGATTATTCGGCTATAAAGAAGATTGATAATTTCTAGCCACATGATGGATTGGAACCTCTTTCAGAAATATTGGAGGAGGTGGGGTCAAGCAGTCGAGGGAAGCATGGACCTTTTCCTTGGCGATCTGCATTGAGTGCTGGCAATAAACCATATGGCTTGGCTGAACCACTCTCCATATCCCACACCACTGGCACATACTCAAATCTTGTAAAGTTAAAAAAAAAAGAAAAAAGGAAAAAGAAAGAACTGGCTCTTTGGTGGTGATGGGGAGGGGGAGTTCCCGGAAAGAAAGCTGCCGGCTAGGCTCTTCCTGGCCCTGAGGACCACCCCGTGTGGCCGTGAGATTTTACTCTGTACAGCTCCTAGGGACATCATTCACATAGATTCCAAAATGAATGACACCCCCCATAGTTGTGCAGTGTCTCAGCCCTAGTGGTCATCATTTATTTGACAATTTGGAAATATTTCCAGAAGTGTCCCTTGTGAAAGACAAAGGTCTACTGTGTGTCTTAAATAGTTCACTGTTAACCCTGTAACTTGTACTGAGCAACTGCTTAATAAATATTTATTTGGTGAGGAATGAAAGAAAGAAACTTTAAGAAAAGCTTTATTGAAATATAAATCACATATCATAAAACTCATTTAAACTGTCCAGTGAGTTTTGGTATATTTATGGAGTAGTGCAGCTGTCACCACAATCCATTTTCAAGCATTTTATCACTCTCCCCCCGGACCCCATACCAATCAACAGTCACGCCCTGTTCTCTCCTTCCCCAGTTGCCGGCAGGCACTTTCTGCCCCTGTTGATTTGCCTACTTTGGACATTTCATATAAATGAAATCATACATTGTGTGGCCTTTTGGGATTGTGATCTTAACATAACATTTTCAGAGTTTATCCATATTTTACTTATTTTTTACTTGGGAGAAAGAGAGCATGAATGGGGAGGAGGGAGAAGCAGGCTCGCCACTGAGCGGGAGCCTGATGCGGGACTCGATCTCAAGACCCTGGGATCATGACCTGAGCCGAAGGCAGACACTTAACCGACTGAGCCACCCAGTCACTCAGTTCATCCATATCTTAGCATGTATCGGTACTTTATTTCTTTTTATTGCCAGATTGTATTCCATTATATGGATATACCACATTTTAGTTATCTACTCATCAGTTAACGGATATCTGAGTTATTTCCACCTCTGACTATTATGGTAATGCTGTTATGAACATTCACGGGCAGAGTGATTGTGTGGACATATATCTTCAGTTCCCTTTGATATGTGCCCAGGACTAGAATTGCTGGGGAGAAAGGTAATTTTTTTAAGTTTTTATTTTAATTCCAGTTAGTTAGCATGCAGTGTCACATAAGTTTCAAGTGTATAATATTGTGATTCAGCAATTCTGTTCGCCACTCAGTTATCACAACTGCACTCCTTGGACAACCCTCTCGGATCCCCTCCTTCCTTGGGAGCTTTGTGCTATCACTTTGCTATCGCTCAATAAACTTTGCTTTGCTGCCCACCACTCTGGTCTACCTCTTCATTCTTGAAATAGGTGTGGCCAAGAACCACGGGTACCCATGGAGAAAAAAATCCTGTAACAGTCCCAAGGTCCTGGGATCGAGTCCTGCCTCAGGCTCCCTTGTTCAGTGGAGAGCCTGTGTGTCCCTTTGCCTGCCACTCCCTGCTTGTGTGTGCTTTCTCTCTGACAAATAAGTAAATAGAGTCTTCATTAAAGAAGAGGAAAAAAACCCAAGTGCATTCCTTAATCCCCATCATCTATTTTCCAATCCCCTCTAAGGAAGGTAATTTTTAATTTAGAATTTAAAATTCTAAATTAAATTTAGAAATTACGATTTTAATTTAGAAATATCTCCCTCACTAACACAATCATGTTAAAAGTCACTTTATTTATGGTG
Organism: Taxidea taxus jeffersonii; assembly: GCA_003697995.1. NCBI lineage: Eukaryota > Metazoa > Chordata > Mammalia > Carnivora > Mustelidae > Taxidea > Taxidea taxus. The sequence goes on along the minus strand of ML093114.1, from coordinate 121,656 downwards.
TGTATCTGGCTTGGCTGTTACTTCTTGGTCCTGTACCAACCTTCCACCCCAACCCATGTTGGGAACTAGTAGGTGAACCACAGAAAATCGAATTGTACTAAACGTTTAGTCTCTTTGAATGGTGTCGTACTTACATTGAATTCACTCTGATTTATTATTTTGCTCCTGCACTTGGAACACAGACAGTATTCACTGAGAATGGGAACTATAGAGTGGAAACAGAGGTTCCCTGTTTCTATTAGTCAACTCAAAGGATGGATAGAGCCAATTTCAGATTATTCTAGGGAATTTGATTTCTTAGTTCTTTGCCATCCTTCTTTCATTTGGTCTTTTTTTGCTTCTCGTTAGTGTCACTTTCTGAGCTAACAGACCTGAAGCACAGATAATTCGAAGTATATATATAGTCTTCTGGTGAAAAGAACTTTTACTATGTGTGCCATCGTGGTTTTTATGTGCCCGTAAATTGTTCTCCTGAAACTAAAAAGTTGCAACCGACTTCTTTCAAATGATCTTAGTTTCTAGTATAGTGCAGTTAGAGGTATTATTGAAGACGATTTTTTTAAAAAGCACAGTTTGGGAGGAAAATCACTTACAAGTATAAAGTAGCATTTAATTTTTTTAAGGAGTTTGCTAAGTGAAAAGAAGGACTAGAAAGATTTTTAAAATCTTAGACCACATTTTTGTCATAAGAGTAACATCACACATATGTGCTCTGGTTATGGTTTTGTGACGTGAGCATGACCTTGGAGTTGAGATCCTAGGATTAATGGACTTGTCAGGGGTCTGATTTTTAATGAGCCATTGGAAGTGTGCGGACATTCACAGTTTTCTTGTGGCATGTGTATTTGAGTGGGAGCTTATAGAGAGGAGGCAGTGAGAGGGGTGCTGTTTGACTTTTAAAGAGAACATTGTTTCACTGGTGAGGAATAAATACGGACCCCCTTTAGCAAGGCAGTTTGCATTTCTATTGTCCAGATTTCTGAAGAACCTGATAAAGCATCAGCTCCCCCGTATCCAGCATTCCCCATTTATTCTCCTTGGACTCCTTTCTGCAGAATGAAATTGGTTGATTCATAGGCTGGCCTGAGGTTTTGAATAGAGGGCTTTGGGGGAATGTTTAGGAAGTATTCCAGTAAGCCGTCAAGGCTGTTGACAGGTGGCCAAGCCAAGGGAAAGAGTGTTAGTAACAAGAGCTCACACTCACATGGCTCTTAATCATACGGCAGGCAGCACCCTGAGCTCTTTACACGTATCAACTCACACGATTCTTGCAGCCGCCCTATGAGGCCAGTCCATTTGTAACCTCAATTTAGATGCGGGAGCTCACGTGTAGGTAAGTTAAGGATCTGGCTCAAGGTCACGCAGCCATGATTTGAGCCCAGGTGGTCTATTTCCAGAGTCGGTATCCCTCATGAGTAAGTGTTCTGCGCAGGCTGGAAACATGCGGGAACTCTCATGTCTGCCTCTGGCCGGAGCTCTGGAAGAAGAAGGGAGCGCAGGGCTCAGCCCCCTGCCAGCACTTTGGCAAAATGAACTGGTGAACTGAGGCATTGTCCCAGCCTTTCACTGCTTGGATAATTTTAGAGGGCAAAAGAAGCATTAATTACAAGGAATTCTTTTGTGGCTGGAAAGGATTAGCAGGGCACAGACTTGCTTCTCTTTAAGATATACCTTTTATTATTATTTTTTAAACAGAGAATGGGTGCTCTAATATACAATATTGTCTCTTATTGTGGCTGGCTAGCGGAAACTGGCAAAAGATCGAATTAAGAGGAGTAGAAATTTGAAGATGAAAAAGCAAAATCTCAAGACCATGCCAAGGGAGAAGAATGTAATACATGCGTCACTTTCATTCCTGGTGTGACCTTCAGTCTCCAGTCCTGAAAATGGACCGCAACAGCCTAACTGTGGCATCAGGAAACAAAGAGGCACCATGTCTTCATTTCTGCATTTCGAAGTGGCAAGGATGTCAGATGGAGAAAAATAAATACCGGTGACAGCTTCTGCAAGCGTGGTATCCTTTGGAAGAATTCGTCAGGACGCAAGCCAGGGTTTATGACCTCAGAACAAATGAAGGCCGTGGAAGCTTTCTTGAAGAGTAGCGTAGCCCCAAATGGTCCTACCCTTGGGATTCACCTTCATCAAGAAGAGAAAGACAGAGAATCAGTTTATAAAGTGGATACTCGGTGGGAGACTAGAGGTGCGTTCAGCCAGTGGAAGAGTTGGACTTCATTTCAGCAGCTGGGATCGGCAGCTAGTGTGTGTATGAGGTACCCAAATTCATAGTAGGGGCCCTGGGACAGGCAGCAGAAATAACAATCACCATTTACTGCCACTTCCCTTGTGCACCCTGCTTTATTATCACCTTCACTTTATGAATGAATGAACCCAGTCCTGGAGAGGTAACTTACTTGCCGAATATCATACAAGTCATTTAACCACAAAGTCTGTTTTCTTAGCCATGGCAGCCCAGGGTGGCTGATCTTCAGGGTTAGGCTAATGGGTTTTATTTTTCTATTTTATTTTTTTAAGATTTTATTTATTTATTTGAGAGGAAGTGAGCATGAGGGAGGGGAGAGAGAGAGGGAGGAAGAAGCAGGCTCTCTGCTGAGCGGGGAGCCCGATTGGGATTTCATCCCAGGGTCCCGGGATCATGACCCGAATTGAAGGCAGACATTCAGCCTACTGAGCCACCACGTGCCATAGGCTAAAGGGTTTTAAATATCTTCAGTGGTTAATGGGGGGAATCTTTGGAAGTTTTCTGGATGGGAAACATGAGAAAGTGGTTTCTGGGATGAGGGCAGAAGCTGCACTTCAGTCTGGCTATGAAGTAATGAGGGTCCAAATTAATATGCTAGATTAGAAACAGAAGGAAAGGAGAGAGAGAAGGACCCTTGAGAAGGGAAGGATGATCCTGAGACACGGAGACTGGTTGGTTATGGGAATTAGGGAAGGGAAGGAGTCTAAGAGTAATCTGAGTTCGCCAGAATAATGACAGAACGATAGCTGGTATCATGAGTAGAAACAGGGAAATCAAGAGATAAAGCCAGTTGGAAAGACTCTGAGCCTGTGGTGATGGCAGGGCACTGATGTGCAGTGTGCACCAGCTAGTGAACTGCCCGGCAGCTCTCCTTGCTGTCAGAGCCTTCATTTCACTAACAGCGAAGCTAGAAATTCTGGATTCTTGCTTTCTTAGATTCCCTTGCATATGAGTCGCTCAGGTCACGAGACACAACTGGGTACCTGCTGGGGTTTCTAGGAAAAAATTTCTCTCTGAAAAGTCTAGTAAGTAAAATATCTTTCTGTTTTGGGTTTCAAATGCAAATGTATCATCCAGGAGCCATCTATCTTGTCGTCATGAGGCCAAGAAAACAGGTGGGAAGTTGACTCAGATTCCTGACATCACGGAGCTCCTGAGCAACACTGGGACCATCCATCTCTTGACTTGTTATGTGAAAAAACAACCCCCCCCACCATTGTCCAAGCCATTTTTAGATGGATATTCTGTTATTTGTAGCCAGAACATCCAAGCTGATATAGATGTTAATTTTGGAAAAACATCCTATGGGAGTGATCATCAGAATTGTCCACTGAAACCTGCAAAAGAACAGGAGTTCCTAGAAAGGAAAATGCACTTTGGATACCATTTCTAGAAAATGAAGTCTTTTTAACAAAAATCTCTGAGGGTCAGACAACCTGGCCCAGATCTTAGACTCAGTTTGCTGTGAGGTGAGAGTCTCTGTTAGCCTCTAGTGTTGCGGTGTGCTTCTCAAATGGCAACAGGGCTGGCTCATTAGTACATTTGAAGCATTTCCCTAGCCCTTAGATACACGCTAGGCAGAAGGCAACGTTTTTTTCCTCTAAAACTGCTGCCCTTTCCATTTGCTTCCTCCCACCTCCCTTGCATTTGCTGGTGTCTGCTGGCGGGGAGGCATGTTTTCGCCCAGTGATGGATTTGCTAACGAGAATCAGCCTGCTTTGCTGAGCTCTTGGGTTGGAGCAAGCATGCTTTCTGAAGGTCTGAATGGCTGATGGATTGATATGTAATTGATTGTGGAATTTAAAACAGATTCCAAAGGTACATCACAAAGTTTGATTTCGCTTACTTTATTATACTCTTTACTCATTTTATACTTTTTATGTTTCCAAAATTATTTTAGAATTTAGTACCCATTTCACCATGTGGTTCCTAAAGCTTTGCATGTTATGTCTAAAGTTTTTGTTAAGAACATTCTGGTAACAGGGGAAGAAAAAAAAAGGAAACATGCTGTAGAGTCTCATCCTAACTCTGCATTAATAACTGCCTCCCAGGGAAAACTGTTCGCTGTTTTCAACTTTCCGTATCTGACTAGACCCTGTGTACTATCCTGTCCACGTGACCTTAGAGTTTAGGCATAGATTCCCGTGTTCTATGGGGGGGGGTTGCTGTGGGGTGTGGGTTCTCCCTTCGCTCCTCCCAGAGCATGCCAGAAGCAAGTACAAATCTTACTAGATGTGTAATTTCAACATAATTCAGTTCTGATGGTGGGATTCTGGGTGGAGATGCTGGATAAAATCCAGGTCACCTAATTAAGTTTGAATTTTAGGTAAACAAGAATTTTATTATTATTATTTTTAGTATAAATATGCCCCAAATACTGCTTGGGGCATACTTATACTAAAAAATTATTCATTATCCATTTGAAATTCAAATTTAACTGGGAGTTCTATATTTGCATTTGCCTGATCAAGCCACTCTAATCCTGGGGGGATAATTGCTGGTAGTGGCATTCCCCTAAGTCGCTCAAGAAAGGGTAAAGGGAAAGCTACTGGAGGATTCTGTAGGTCTGAAAGAACTTGTGTTGTGTCGGGGGCTGAGTGGATTCAGCCAGAGGTGAGGGGAGTGAAGGCTGAGGTGCAAGTCCACAAGAGGAGGAGAAGAGAGCCGCCCATCTTTCTCATTCTCTACTCACCCTTGAACTTCTCTTCTGTCCCTTTCCCTTATTACCTTCAATGGGTGTTAACAAAAATGAAAATAGTAACTTTTTATTATAGGCTGTAGTTATGATATCCATTTTACGGTCTTTGTTCTGGATTTTGAAATGAGTGCATTGGCCCTTGTTTATTTTTCTCATTCTCTGTGCTCACTGCCCCCTCCCTAATTAAATTGATTTCTCCTGGTGTGTGCCCCAGATTGATTTTCCCCTGCCCCCGCACCCCCACTGTGGACTAGCTCTTTCTCAACAGAAACATGATTGCCAAATTTCTCAAACTCTTTCCTAAACTCCAGGCCTTTCCAGATTTTATTTATGCTCATCACCCCATTGTCATATTCAGTCGTTCACTCTTTACCCACATGGCAGGTCTTTAAGGAAGTAGGAAGCGTGAGTCTCTACAGGAATTGGAGGGACAACATGGTGCTTGGGCTTTCACCCTGGTATGTAGCTGCTGCCTGTGGCCCTCCTGGGGCCAAGTCAACGCAGTGCACTGCCAGTTTGTTCCTCTTTGTCCAACAGGATCACCTCACACCTGTGGATTGGGCAATTGTGTTTTCCCGCGGAGGGAGAGGGCTGTGGAGCTGGAGAAATGGGGGAGAAGTCTCCCAGAGGGTGAACATTTCTGGGCACAAGGCCCTTCTGCTGAAAGCAGCGAGAAGATGAACGGGGTAAAGAACGTGCTGAGAGGGATGTTCACATGGCATGAGGAATGGCTAAGGTTGGTGTCTAACGAGAAGGGATGCTCCCCAACACTGGCAACTTGAGAGCAGCCACGGAGGCTGGCTCTTTGGTTGTTTATCCTGAGATGAGCAGCAGGAGGGCTCTGTGGTGCTCTCTGTGCGGTGCTCTCTGTGGTTCTCCTATTGCAGCCTTTGATACTCAAATAGGGGATATGTGGAATTTAGCAAATGGAGGTCATTGGTCAAAGCCGGTTCTAAAGGGCTGTTTATGCTTGTTGCCTCTGCAATCAGATTCGAAGAATGGAGGCTCTTCTCTCTCTCTCTTTTTTTTTTTTTTTTTGAGATTTTATTTATTTGTTAGAGAGAGAGTGGGAGTGAGCACAGGCAGAGGCAGAGGGAGAATCAGGCTCCCTGCCGAGCAAGGAGCCCGATGTGGGACTCAATCCCAGGACGCTGGGATCATCACCTGAGCCGAAGGCAGCCGCTTAACCAACCGAGCCACCCAGGCGTCCCGGAGGCTCTTCTCTTTTTGAGGAAACCCTGACCTATGGGGCCTGGGTGGCTCAGTCGGTTAGGCGTCTGCCATAAGCTCAGGTCATGATCTCAGGGTCTTGCAATCAAGCCCGCTGTTGGGCTCCCTACTCAGTGATAAGTCAGCTTTTCCCTCTACTCATCCCCCCTTTTGCTTTCTCTTTCTCTCTCTCTCTCTCAAATAAATAAATAAAATCTTAAAAAGAGAGAGAGAAACTCACCTAACTGACTTGAAATTTCTGCTTCTAGAACCATTCTGAGTCCAAAATATTCATTTAGATCAACTTTCTTCTGTCTGCTAGGCACCAGGGTCCTGAGAAGAACGAGTGGCCCCACTGTGTGGGAGCTTAGAGGGAAAGTGAGCTGATGGCCAAAGTAGAGCCTAACGAGGGCCAGAATGATCCCTCCAGGGTAGGAGCTGGCTGCAGTGTGGGAGATACTGGGGGATTCAGCAGTGAGAGGGAGACTATTGCTGTAAGGTTGTGGGCTTGGGCCACTGTAAGAGCTGCTGTTGGTGCCATGCCCAGACCCTCTTGGTTGACTGGTGTCCCACCCTGAGCCATTGTGTTGGCTGCTAAGGCTCCCAGCTGCGCTCTTTCATGGAAAATTGTCCTCTGCTGAAAGGAGCAGAAAATGCCTGCAGGTTACATACCATCCCGTGGGGGTGGCCTATAGCCCGTGACTGACAAGAGAGTGTGAAAATCTGTCCCTCTTGCCTCAAAGTGGAAAACTCTGTGCTGCTTTTCATGCTTTAGGGATCCTGTGGGATCAGGCTGAGGATAGACTTCAGCTGGAACCATATCTTAGCTTCTGCGCCATGCCGCCCTCCTCACTTCTATATATAGGTTTCTCCCAAGAATGTCTTTCATCTTTTTTAAAGAATTTTTTCTCAAGATTTTTCATTTATTTGAGAAAGAGAGAGAACATGAGTGGAGGGGAGAGGCAGACTCCCTGCTGAGCAGGAAGCCCCATTAGGGGCTCGAAACCAGGGATCGTGGCCGAGCGGAAGGCAGACGCTTAACCGACTGAGCCACCCAGGTGTCCCATCTCCCAGGAACATCTTTCAATAAATGACTCACACGAATCCCTGCTGTGGGCTCTACTTGTGGGCAATCTCGTCGGACAGCAGAGGAGCAGGAAGCTGATGTACTTCCGGTGTGGTGGGCTTTGACTTTTTCTGAGGTGAGAGAGATAGTCCATGAGGTAGTTGAGAAGGTTGGTGAACATCTCATGTGGGGAGGGTGTGGCTGATGGGAATGGGAGCGGCGTCGATGGCCAACCCAGGTGAGAGAACCCAGCAGCTTTGTGGCAGCAATCTGTATTGGTATCATTTCCTTCGGCTCTCAGCAGCCTGGGTGTAAAGCAGAAGCAGATGACCGCAGTTGTAGTCCTGACAGCTGAATGCCGTAGGAAGACAAAGCACCAGGCATGATGAGAAAGGACTTCGAGGTAGGAAGGAACATATAGTTTGGGAGAAAATGGAGGTGTGTGGTGAGCACATCACAGAGAACATGTGGCAAGATGAGGAGGCTGAAGGTTTGCTCAGAGTTTGGAGGGTAAACATTTCAGATTTGAGGGGTAGAGCGTTTCTGTCTGATGAGAGGTCTCGGGTATGTCACGGGCGCAGGTGTCTGAATCAAGTGGAAGGGAAGTTTCTGGGGTGAGGAGGTGAGAGCACTATGGTTACACGGAGTTGGATGGCCCATCTTCACAGACGCTATCAGCACTGTGAAGTGGCTGCGACCCGAGAAATTCACACGGAACATATAGCTCTAACCTGCCTCCTGAGCCTTTGTGCAGTAGGTGTGCCTAATGAAAGCAGTGGGCAAAGACACATTACTGAGGTTTACAGGATTTTCTAGTGAGATCCTGTTTCTTGGTGGTATATAACCCAAACTATTTGTTAACAGCTTAAACATTCCCGTCTTAAACATTCAAGGTGTTTCTGGTTCTCCTGGTCTAGTGACTTCCTTGTTAGGTCTCTCAGTCAGGAGAACTTCACTCTTATTTGCTCTCTCACACTCTCTCTCTCTCTTAATTTTGTGTATTTCTACTGGCTATTATCTCCTAATTATCTGCTGACCCCAGCATTGAAGAACAAACCCACCATATTCTATGAGAAGTGTTGCTGTTGTGGAAAACGTATGTGCTTTTACTTCTGCCTGGAAAGTTCCCCATTCCCTTCTTCATTCAGTCAATTCTTATTCATCCTTTGGATTTAGCTTAACCGTATCTTTCCGTTCTCCCCACGTTACTTCAGGATCCCCTCCCCACATCATATACTCTCAAAGCACCCTGTTCCCCTGAGCCTCTTATCACAATTGTGATTAGACACACAAAAGAATTAAGTGACTCCTTGCTTAAGGTCTATCTCATCCGGTGAATTGTAATCTCCCTAAGGACAAGGACCAACTCCATATCCCCGGCTCTGCGCATGGTGCCTTATGTGAAGAATGTACTCAGTAAATATTTGTAGAACAAGTAAATGAGTGTATAGGGAACAGAGTTAAGAGAACCCCAGTTCTACCCCTCGATCTGTTCCTTCCTGGCTGTGTGGTCTCGGACAAGTCATTTCAGCTCTCTGAGCCAAAATACGCTGTTACTCAAGAAACAGTGTACGAGCTCTGATCTCCCGGCCTATCAGCGGAACACCTTTATGGTTGTTTGACCTCCGCAGTATGTCTGGGCTTACTGAAACTGTCCTCTCGGAACTTCTCAAAGCACCTCATTTGTAGAGGAACTATTTTCCTTGGGGTTTCAGCAATCTACTGTGGAGTAACAAATAATTCCGACATTTCGTTGCTCAAACAATAATTTACTACCTCCAAGGAAGGAGAAAAGGTAACAATGGAGAACAGAGGGAAAACTCGTAGAAATAGAATAAGGAGGAGGTGAGGCAGTGGACCATGAGGATGTTTGAGGAAAGACAGTTCAAGACGAAGGGTACTGCTCATCCAAGCGCCCTAAAGCAAGGCATGCGAACGCATCCAAAGATCTGGAAAGAGGCCCTGTGGGACTAGAGTAGAGCAAGTAAGGAGGACAGTAGTAGGCAGCCAGGTCAGGCTGGGACCCTTGGCCAGCATGAGGACTTTGGCTTTCCCTCTGAGTGTGATGGGGGAAACACAGGAGGCTTTTGAGCCAAGTAGTGTGTGATTCGAAGTCTTCGATCATTTCCCTTTGTGGGAATGCTAGTTTGTTCTCTTGACTCTAGTCATGCAGGGTTTTTTTTTTTTTTTCCTGGTTGTGAGATAGAAAATTTTAATGTTATATGATCGGAGATAGGATGCTTCTTTGGGCAGCTTTTTATTTCATGTTTACAGACTGAGAGTTGGTACTTTTGAACCAAAGAGTTCACACAGTGAGGGGTGAGTGCTTTGTCCTAATTGCAATGTGAGTGTTGGATGCCTGCCTTCCCTGAGCTGGACTGGGGCTCAGATGATAGACAGCTCAAGGAGGACAGATGGATGGGTTATAAGGAGGGAGAGGATGAAGGAAGGATCTTTCTCTTTTTGGCAGTATAGAAGGAAGACGGATTGACTTTTTCTTTCCTTACAAATCACAAACATGGAGTTCAGAAGTTGCACCGTTAGTTAATGCTACCTGGATTCCACTCCCTTAATCATCAAATATATTCTAGTTCAACAAAATAATCTGGGTTTCTGCTTATCTCCCAAAGATAGTGGGAAAGCTAGAGAGATTTGGGATATTACCAGTAGATAAGCAGCATATTTGCTGAATAAAGAGAGTAGCTAACAAAAGTGAACTTTGCCCTTTCAGTATGGGAATACTCAGTAATGCCTCAGTCTTTTCTTTTGTGTTCTGGTTTTATGCCCATACTAATTACACTCTTGTTGGCTTCACTGTAACCCATGAAACTGAAGAAGGGGAAATCTGAGTCCATGGAATGCAGTTTCACCAAACCTGCCTCTTGCACTTACGATGGAAACTGAGAACACCCGTATTTTCTAACTGATTTCATAAAGAAAGAAATGTCCCCAGCAGTAATCAACGCAGGCACATGATACCAACACACAAAGCTTCTGAAGTGGACAACCGGAAGCAAACTAAGAGAGCATCCGGTTCTCCTCATTGCACAAATGAAGAAAGTAGGTAAGGCCCAGAAGAGCTTGTTCACACCTGCCATCAGTCTGCAGCAATTGTGTGAAGCCACATGGCTTACTGCAGGCTTTGTGAAGGTCTGGGTGGGAATCAGAGCCCTACCACTTACTAGCTGCTGTGGCCTTGGGCGGATCCTCGTCTCTCCTGGAGCCTTACTTCCTACATCTGCTCCTACCTCAAGGGCTGGGAGTGAAAGTTACGTGGCATACTATGTAAGGAAAACCCTGGTACAGAGTAAATAGGTGCTCAGTAAATAGCATATGATTAGCTCCTTTTTGCCAACGACGATACAGAACAGAAACCCTCCCGGCAAATCCTCAGTAGACCTCCAGGATTTAAATATGTCAGCCAGTAGTACATCTGCTTCAAGCAATGTTCGGTACACCAAAATTCTCATATAAGTCAGGGAGACAGACAGGTGTATATCGTGTGCTTGGCACCATAGTTAGCTCAAAGATAGGTAAGAATGAGATACGGTCCCCGGTGTTAAGGACATTTGAGTAGGTGTGTGGACACTGGCTTGTTTCAGTGAGGACTGTGGTAAGTAAGTGCCATTGGAGAGGAGTGGACAGTGACCTCTAGATGCACAGAAAAGGCTTCTGGGTGATGGGCTCGGGGGAGGCTTCAGGGAGGAAAGTCATATTTAAGAGACTTCTTTAGAAGGTTGTAGAAAAGAGATTGGAGAACATTTCTATTGAAAGGAGTCTCTTAAGTATAGGCAAAATATAGGACATATTTAGATTTAATAAACTCTGTAAACGAGAATAGAATATGCAAAAGGGAACACTTAGATTTAAGAATAGTAGCCATCACTTATGAAACCCTTGTTATGTGCTAAATTCTTCTACATTCATTCTTTTGCTTATTATACAACTCGATGAGGTAGATTATTATTTGTAAAACTGAGGCGTAGAGAGGTTAAGTGTATACCCTAAAGGCCTCATGGCTAGTCTGTGACAGAGCCACGCTTGAACCCAGGTCATCTGATTCCAGAGTCTATGCTCTGGTTTTGACATTTCTGACAAGTGTCTTGTCATTTTAAAGCAAGTTTTGACTTTCTCTTTTTGTGCCCCAGATCTATGCTCTGTCTTCACCCTACTTGGGGTCCCAGGGAGCTGGGCTGTATGGATTTCATCAGTCTGATCCTTTGTCCTCTGGTTTCCAGTAGGAACAATGGAAGGGAAATTGAAGAGTGGCCCTTATGTTTACTGGGGCTGCTTTCCTTTCTCAAAAGAGGTTCCTGCTGGCCGGTCTCTCTTACAGTCCCAGGTCTCATGTTTCATAACCATTCCCTCTCCTTGTCCTCATCCCTAGGGAGTTGATGTTGGCCCCAAGGTGCTTTACCGTCCCTTTTTGTTGTTTTCACTCTGTCCCTATCTTTGTGAAAAGTGATTTTGCCAATTTATACTCCTCCTGGTAGTGTAGGAGAGTTCTAGTCGCTTCACATCCTTTCCGATTCATGGTATTTTCTGCCTTTTTAATTTTAGCCATTCTAGTGAGGATAAAGTGGTATCTCATTGTGGTTTTAATTTACTAATTTAAGAAAGCACCCTTCTATTCCTAATTTCCTAAGATTTTGTTTAAAACTGTGAGTGGTTGCAAACTACTATAAAATGCTTTTTCTGCATCTCTCAAGATGTCCGCTTCTGTTTTGACTCAGCTCTAGAGCCTGATACTACAGCCCTTTCCCTGAACTTGGCTGTGCCCCTATTTATAAAGCTCTAGAAATAGAAAGTGAACAAAAATGGACTTGAACCATGGATGTGGCTATTAACCATGGAAGGAGGAGATGGATGCTAGAGACCTTGATGCTTTGTGATATGTATTGTTTTGTGCAGCCCCAAATGGGTTTAAATGAGCTAGAACCAGGGGTGCCTGGGTGGCTCAGTCAGGGAAGTGTCTGACTCTTGATCTCATCTCGGGTCTTGATCTCAGGGTCATGAGTTCAGGCCCTGTGTTGGGCTCTACACTGCGTGTGGAGCCTTATTAAAAAATAATAAACAATAAATCAGCTAGAACCAAATGTCTACATTTGTAGAACTTCTGCCTTTTGGATAAACATAAAAACCTCTTACACCTTTGTTTAATACTTGTATTATAGAAACAATAGGCAATTTCCCAAATGTAAAATTTAATGTTGATTACGTTTTTTTTCAAATCATCCACACAATAATCTTCCTTTCCCAAGGTCTGAAACATCTTCCCTAGAAGGATGCTCTCCCTCACTATGCCTAATTGGAAACCATTGAAATAGCACCCACACGTCTCCACCACACGGAGGTCCTAGTCAGCTGGTTATGCTGTCTGTCCTTAATACGGCCTGAGTGTCCCTTGATGGTGGGGGCAGAGAGAAGCATGTGAAGACTCTCACTGGCAATGGGGTTTTTTCACTGAAGAGTGCAGAGCTGTCAATTCTGGCCCAAGTTGCAGAGGGACCCTGAAGAATAGACACTTGCAGGTTTCCAAATTTACTGTGACAGTTTGATTCTATACAATTACTGCAGTCTTTGAATGTTAGACTTGGGTTTAAGTGAGCCCCAGTCCTCTTGTGGACATGAGACAAGGTATAGAGTAGAGCTTTGAGTTTTCATTCTGAGAACTGTTTTTGTACTTTTTAAAGGATTTATATATTTGAGAGAGAGAAAAAGGGAGACAGAGGGAGAGATAGCATGAGCAGAGGGACAGGAAGGGCAGAGGGAGAGGGACAAGCAGTGTCTCTGCTGAGCAGCTCAGTCCCAGCATCCTGAGATCACGACCTGAACTGAAGTCAGATGTTTAACCAACTGAGCCATCCAGGTATCCTTGAGAACTACTTTGTGTACTTGTGTCCCATTAATCTAAGGTGACTCTGATGGTGGGAAGACCTCAAGTCACGCAGCCAGGCCACTTCCAAGCCTGTGAACTTAAGATTCCTTATCTGATAAATGACAATAATAAAGTCCTCAATAAAATGGAAGGTTTAAGGAAATGTCCTTCCATTCCTACTTTCCTAAGATTTTATTTGAAACATGAATATGTGTTGAATTTTATCAAATGCTTTTTGTTTTGGATCTCTTAAGATATCTACTCTGTTTTGACTCTCGGGCCCAGTGTTATAGGCCTTTCCCAGGATTTGGCTTTACTTCTTCTTTATATATGTATAATACTTAGCCCATATATAGTAGGTTCTCAATAAATCATATCTGTGAATATTATCAATATTCTTTTTTTTCTTTTTTTTAAAGATTTTATTTATTTATTCGACAGACAGAGATCACAAGTAGGAAGAGAGGCAGGCAGAGAGAGGAGAAAGCGGGCTCTCTGAGGAGCAGAGAGCCCTATGTGGGGCTCAATCCCGGGACCCTGGGATCATGACCTGAGCCGAAGGCAGAGACTTTAACCCACTGAGCCACCCAGGTGCCCCTATTATCAATTTTCTTAACAGTAAAACCAGAGGGCAGGGAAAGATACGTGGAATACTGTATCCTAAAACAACTTGGCTAAATGTACAAGTACCCTCCTTCCCCAATGCCATCCTACCTCATTCCTGATTCTTTGAGGCAGCCATTCAACAATTACTATTTTAAAAAATATTTGCAACTGTATTTTTTTTAAAGATTTTATTTATTTATTTGACAGACAGAGATCACAAGTAGGCAGAGAGGCAGGCACAGAGAGAAGAGGAAGCAGGCTCCCCGCTGAGCAGACAGCAGACAGATATGGGGCTCGATCCCAGGACCCTGGGATCATGACCCAAGCTGAAGGCAGAGGATTTAACCCACTGAGCCATCCAGGCGCCCCTGCAACCATATTTCTAATAACATGAGTATATGGCTTTTTCTTAATTCTTAATTCTTGTCAGAATGTTGGTACTATCTATTGATTTTCTATTATGTAAGATGAAAATTTAGCTCTTAGTCTATCCCCAAATCTTCCCCATTTATGATCCTGTTTATGTAAAGATAATTTAATAATATATTTTTATATTTGGCCCTCTCCACAATAACCAAAAGGATGGGCAAAAGCATAAAAATGTGAATACTAATGAAAGAAACCTAGATTCACATTATTAATGCTGGACAGCACTGGACTTGAGTTGTAAATGAGGCAAAGAGATACGTTTATAATAAAAAATATAATTTATAAGAACAGTAGCCTTTTTATATGACTTTATGCAACAACAGTCAGAAATAATAAAACTGGAAGATTTTAGTCACCTCTGTTAGTCCATATCTGACCCAACAGAAGAAAACTAAGAAAGATGTGGAAGTTCTGAATAATGTCCTACAGATAAGCCCAAACGTCCTTCCAGATAAACTCATGTGACCAAGTATGAGTAACAGATGCAAAGGTTTACCTTGTATGAGGTCACCAAAGCTGTTTTCTAAAGTGGCTACATCATTTCACATTCCCAGCAGAAGAGTGTGAGGGCTCCAGTTTCTCTGTGTCCTCACCAACACTTCTTGGTGGTCTTTTGATTATAGAAACCCTAGTGGGTGTGAAATGATATGTCTTTGTATTTTGATTTGCATCTCCTGGTGGTCAGTGACATAATGAATCTTTTCATATGCTTGTGAGCCATTTGTACATGTTCTTTAGAGAAGTGTCTATGTAAGTCCTTTATCTATTTAAAAGATTGAGGTTTTTTTTTATTGTTGAGTTCTAAGACTCTTTATATAGTCTAGGTACAATCCCTTATCAAACATATGAATTACAGAAGTGTTCTCTCATGCTGAGTGTTGCCTTTGCACTTTTGTCATTTGTCATTTGATGGTGTCATTTGAAACACAAAATTTTAAAATTTTGATAATGCCTAATTTATCAATTTTTTCTTTTGTTATTTGTGCTTTTACTATCATATCCAAGAAACCATTGTCTAATTCAGGATCACAAAGATTTATGCCTGTATTTTCTTCTGGAAGCTTTATAGTTTTGGCTCTTACATTTGGGTCTTTGATATGTTGAGTTATTTTTGAACATGGCACAAGGAAAGGCTCCAACTTCTTCTTTTGTCCATGGATATCTAGTTGTCCCAGCACGATTTACTGAAATGATTATTCTTTTCCCCACCTAATTATCTTGATGCTCTTGTCAAAGAATCAAGTGACCATAAATATGAGGGCTTATTTCTGGACTCTCAATTCTATTCCATTCTATTTATGTCTTCCTTCTTCCAGTACCATACTGTGGTAGGAACTTTACGACAAGTTTTAAATCAGAAAGTATTAGTCCTCCGGCTTTATTCATCTTTTTCAAAATCATTATTGGATATTTTAGGTTCCTTAAGTTTACATACAAATTTGAGAATCAGCTTGCCAATTTCTACAAAGAGGCCAAATGAAATCTTGATAGGAATTGCATTGACTTTGTAGATCAGTTTGGGGGAATATTGGTATCTTAACATTATTAAGTCTTTTGATCCATGAGCATAGGATGTCCTGCTACTTAGATCTTCTTTAATTTCTTTTGACTATATTTTGTAGTTTTCAGAGTATGTTTTGCACTTCTTTTGTTAAATTTATTCTCAAGTATTTTCTTCTTTTTGATATATTTATAAATGAAGCTACTTTTAAACTTCATCTTCAGATTGTTCGTTGCAAGAATATACAGATCATCTTAAAACACAAATTTGAATGCCTTTCTTCCGGTGTGCAATCTGCATTTGCTGCAAACTGATGACTATTTTATTTCCCTGGTTTGTTTTACTAATTTATTTACCTGTCTGACTCCTGAAAACATCTGAATTTTTGAATCTTGACTTAAAGTGTTTAAAAAGTTCTTTGTATGTATATGGCTAAGTAAGGGTAATAAGCAGGTACTTCTTATACTCTTTAAATACTCCATTAGGAAGTTTTGGGCATTTACCTGATAATTTTTCTATGTAGAGTTTAATATATCCCAAAGTGAACTTGTTCTTATTTGATCATTTAGGTTACCCTAGGTCTGGAATTTTCAGAGAAGGATGATGGGATACATGTTGTTCTCATCTTCCAAATTGTGAATAATGCCAAAATTCAGGTTACTCTCAGCAAAGTTGAGAAAATCTGGACACTTTCAATGTTGATAGAGGAAGGGCTTAAATGGGTGCTTTCAGGTACCATTGAGGGAACTGTAAAATGGTACAGGCTCTGGAAAGTCAGTTGCCAATAACAAAAGATAGATGTTGTAACTTTTATCCCTATAACTCTCCTTCTATAACTCTACCATAAAAATTATAGTATTCAGATAAAGATTTATATATGGAGGCTTCATCTGTCTTATTTTATAGTATGAAAAGGTTGACATCAATTTATATGTGTCATAAAAAATAATTATCCCTGCATAGAAAAAGGCTGGCAAGGAATGTAACTATTAACAATGTTCTCTCTGAGAAACTGGAAGAGAGATTTTTTTTTTAAAGATTTTATTTATTTATTTGACAGAGATCACAAGTAGGCAGAACAGCAGGCAGAGAAAGAGGAGGAAGCAGGCTCCCTGCTGAGCAGAGAGCCGGATGTGGGGCTCGATCCCAGGACCCTGAGATCATGACCTGAGCCAAAGGCAGAGGCTTAACCCACTGAGCCACCCAGGTGCCCCTTGGAAAAGAGATTATTTAAACTGTGTTTATAGTTTCCTTATTTTTCTAGAGTTTTAGGATTAATGTGTGTTACTTTTATCACCAAAAAAATATATTATTTTAAAAAGTGGTTTGAGAATTTTAGAACATTGTCCAAAAGTTCTGGGAGTTTTACTGGTAAAGCATTTGGCCAGTGTCCCCTCCAGATAGGAGGTTATGATGGTGGTGTTAAGAGCCAGCCTGAGGGGAGAGATTTGTTTCCTCAGCACCTGTGCCCATCTGTGCAGCTCTTCCCTTTTTGCTTCTCTTGGTGAGTCGGAAACCTCTACCTTTCAAGGCCAACTGGGAAGGCGATGAGTAGGATTGGAAGAATCTGTAAAAATTCCAGGGGTCTTTTCCCTCTAGCGAATAAGATTGGAGTTTGGCCTCTCCAAAATTAAATACATTCTCTCTGTTTTCTGTTTCTAGACAGATATCTAAGTTTCTGTGTCCACTCATGCTTTAATTTCAAACTACTGTTGAAGTACCCATATATTTACAGCAGTGAATGGCAAACCTGATGGCCATCAGGCTACCGCGAGGGCTTGTTAAACTCAGATCGTCAGGCCCAGCCACCAGAGATCCTGATTCAGTAGGCCTGAATTGCAGGCCGAGAGTTCGCATTTCTAACAATTTTGTGAGTGACGGGGACGCTGCTGGTCTGAGGACCAAGGACAGAATTGGCGATAGCAGACCTGGTAGTTAATGCAGTGCCTGATGCATAGTGAGAGCTCCAAAACGTTAGCTCCCCTCATTGCCCACTGGGCCCGTCACACACTCTCATCTCTGGGAAATGCTTTTAATGGGTGAAACATACACAGATTTGGACACACTGGCTTTTGCTGCCCTGTACATTGACGGTGTGAGTTGTTGAGGACTTGACCGGAGTGCATATGCCATGGAGGTAATTGTCCAGAGAAGCAGTGGGCTGCCGAGGAAGGAGCAGGGGGCTCTTGGTGTAAGTCTGGAGCTTGGTTTCCTTATCTGTTCACCGAAGGGAGTTGAGCTGGGGAATTTCTTAAATGTCTTCCTTCTCTGAAATGCAGGTTTCTCATTGCCCGATCAACTCTACGAATTCGGACTTTCTTCTCTTAAACACAAGGTGGCAGCAGAGGACAAGACTCTTGGCGGCCATTGGCCAGTAGGATAAACTGATTCCCCAGCTCAAGGCCAGTGGGAAAAAATGCAAATTACTTAAGATGACAGTCTGCTCTTAGTGGCTTCTGTGGGGCTAACGTTTGCAGTCCCTGGAACGATGCTAAGAGCACTGTCATCAGGATTTTCCTGTTCTTCCGATATATCCATGGGAGGTATGGAGCCACTCAGCACCTGCCGACCCCCATCACACCCTTCCCCGAGCCCCTTTTCATCATGGCTACCATTTTCCAGAAAAGTACCTGCCAAGTTCTTACCTGGGGGCTCCGTGGCAGGGTGGCAGCTGTGTGCTTTGCGAATTAAAAACAACAATTTCCTTCTTCTAAAATCTGGGAGGATTCTTTCTCCCAAACATGGGTGCCTGGTAGCGCTTACCCAGGGAAAGAAATTTCGAATCAAATACCCTTGTGTTATCATTCCATTCCGATGTGTCCCAGTTACAGACCGTGATAGGAGATGCAGAGCTGTGGGTCGGGATGCTGTGATCCTTGCTTGGTTGCTGACCATTGGCCAGGTGGCCCAGGAAAGGGTAGGGGAAAGGCAGGGACTGACCGTGGAGGGAGACAGGCAAAGCTGATGCAGAATCCAGAAGCTAGAGAAGATGCTTCTGAGGATCTCTCGGGGCAGAGGCCAGGGTCCTGGTTCAGGTGCAGGCCAGGTGATCTTTAGGAAAGGAATTTCAACCTGAGTCCTAAGGAAGTGGACACGAGGACAACATAGATCACGTTTCTTCAAGGACTGAGGACTTCAGGACAAGTCAGTCTAAGCATGCCGTTGGAATTAGAATAGAAAGGCTAAAAGGATAGTGTCAAGTGTGAGGTTAAAGGTCTGGCATACAGACTAGAAGGAAATGGACACATAATATCGGGAAGAAGTTGTTTAATGGTTTAGATGCTGGTCATTAACTTGAGCAACTTGAAACGGTGCCCGTAACACCCTCAGAGGCATTCAGCTCATTCCTGAGATTTGCTCCCATGATTGTACGGAATGATGGGCTGGGATCGCGAACAGATTTTTGGGATGCTCTAGATCTCTCTGGGGAGGACATCTCCAGAGGAGGGAAAGGAAGGCCATATCACTGTTAGTGCATGGACTGCGTCTTGATTCTCAGAGAAAATTCTCTTCCTTCTTTCCTTTTTTTTTTTCCCTGCTAAGTGGTATGAACAGAATAATCAAGGAGAACAGCGGCAGGAAGCTAGTAGATTTGGAATGCTGACCATTTCTCCAAAACTCCTTTGTTCCCCACCTTCATGTGCCTGCTTTAGGCATTATGCCCTCTGCGGAGCGTTTGGGGATCAAGGCACAAAGAGGGGAAACTCTTCATCTTTGAATTTGTGGCCTTTTTGGGAGCCACTACCCAAATCACCTCCAAAGTGAGCGGGGTTGAGATGGATAAAGAAAACCTAACATGGCCCTAAGGGGCTTGGGGTGAGGGGAGGAATGCAACGGATGTGAATTACACGTTACTCTTACACTTTGATGAAGCGTTCCCAAGGAGGGAAAATTAGCAAAAAAAAAAATCCAGTAAGGACCATATCACAGACCTGAATTATTACTAACCAAAGAGAGAGAGCTTTGTGGAGGAGCTCAGGTGGAAAATGGTGAGTATTTTGCTAAAATATAGGGAAGAGAGACACATAACTGAGTCTTGGATCATAACTGATCTCCTTGGCAGTTTCATAAAAGCCCCCACACTGTGGAGCATGCCCTGTCTGCATGAACCAGTCCTGTAGAATGCTCCGGAGCTTTGCAGCGTGCCATTTGCCTCCAGCTAGCCTGGTGTTAGGCCGCTAGCCGGGGAGCAGGAGCAGGTGGTTGTTCTGTGTGCAAGACCCACCTTGGTTTCTGGTGACTTCAGAGGAGCCTCCACGGTGCTGTTGTACTTTTGGGGCTTTTATGACTCCCAGGCAGACGCTTGCATGTGTGAGGGGAACCCCAGGAGAACAGGAGCAAAATCTGTTCGAGTTGAGTGTGAGAGAAGGGAGGCCTGGGTGCTGATTCCGCTTCTGAAGTTCGGGGGGACACAGCCCTTCCGTCTCTTTGATCACACTGACAGGTGGTTACTTCAAGAGTGAAAGGAGAGCTGGGTCGCTGCTGACGTAAAGCCTTCAAAAGAAAGTGATTTCATTGTCATTGGCAAATGCTCACAGAGACCAATGTCTGTCCTCACCTGGTAGGCACTGAGAACATGCTGAGGATGAGGGGGAGATTTAGAGGACTTGGGACTTCGCTTTTTCTTATCTGGGTCAGACATTTTTGATCTTTAAAAAGTGATAAACTGGGGCACCTGGGTGGCCTTTAAGAGTCTGCCTTCAGCTCAGGTCATGATCCCGGGGTCCTGGGATCCAGTCCCACGTCGGGCTCCCTGCTTGGCCCAGAGTCTGCTTCTCCTTCTTCTCCCAGCTTGTGTTATCTCTGTCTCTCTCTCTCTCTCAATCTCAAATAAACAAATAAAATCTTTAAAGAACAAAAATGAATAAATTAAAAAGTGACATACTACTGTGTAGTCACTAGCTGATCATTGTATGTCCGACTACTACAGTTCTGGACTAGGGTTAAAATCCGTAAGTGTGTGAAGGGCCAATGACCCACATTAAAACTCAGTTGAAGGCTGATAAGAAGCAAGAGGCAACTTAATTGATTTTTTTAAAAATTTCTAAAAGCCCAAGTATTTAAGTGAAAAATATGAAGCATAGTAACATTTGGTAGCCACTTTGGAAAACAGCTTTGGGATTTCCTCAAAAAGTCAGACAGAATTCCCATATGATCAGGAATTCCACTCTTATATATACCCAAGAGAAGTAAAAGCCTATACCCACACAAGTGTTCCTATGAACATTCACAGTAGCATCATTTGTAATATGTCATGAATAAAGGAAGCCCAGGTGTCCACGAATGGATGATGGAGAAACTAAATGTGATATATCGGTATTGTGAAATATTACTCAGCCATAAAAAAGGATCAGAGCCCTGATACTTGCTACAGCATAGAAGAACCTTGAAAGCAGTACTCTAGGTGGAAGGTCATGAAAGGCCACATATTATATGACACCATTTATATGAAATGTCCAGAAGAGGCACATCCATAGAGATTGAAAGTAGGTTAGTAGTTGCCAGGGGCTGCATGTGGGGGAGACGGCCAATGTATCAAAATATCTCCAAATTAGATGGTGGTGATGGCAGCATGACAAAGTGAACATACCAAAAACTACTGAATTGTGTGATTATGAAAGGTGAATTTTATGATATGTGAATTTTATGTTATGACATGTGAATTATATCACACTAAAGCATGAAATGTGAAACTTAATTTAAAAAATATAACTAATTGAAATATAACCCACTTAGAATTAGAAATGAAGTATGGGGAAGGAGAAAAAAGATAGTGGGGAGAGGTTGAAGAGAAAACTTTTAAAAAACAAACAAGAAAAGAAAATATTTAGCACAAGAAAGAAAATAAGACTACAGGAGGGAGAAGGGAGGCTGATTCCGTGATTTTTGACAAATAGGAAATTTCTCTCATTCTCTGAGGGTCATCTGGGCTGTGGTCTTCAAATTGTCATTGCCTATTTGTTATTGCCTTCTGAGCTTCTAATGAACAAGCTGACCATTGTTTCCAGTCTTCTAATTGCCCTTTGCCCTTAAATGCTTCAATGGCTTTGTTTTTATTTCAGTGGAATTAATGAACTGAGATGTGAAATTTGTCTTGGTCTGTAGTATCAGCCATTAACTAGAGTTGGGTATCACATGTAGAAGCCATTTATATTTTTTAGAGATTTTTATTTATTTATTTATTTGAGAGAGAGGGACAGAGAGAGAGAGAGAGAGAGAGAGAGATATTGAGAGTGTGCAAGCAAAGGGGAGGAACAGAGAGAGGGGGAGCAGGGATCCCAATGTGGGGCTCAATCCCAGGACCCTGAGATCATGAGCTGAGCCAAAGGCAGACCCTTAACCAACTGAGCCACCCAGGTGCCCCTTATTTAGAAACCAATTAAACTCGAGCTGAACCTTGTCTGGATAAACGTTCTCCATTGCCAAAATTAATTCCATTATTTGAAGTCATATTGGGAAGCCCTGCATTGAGAAGTGTGTCTTCTGACCTAGGATGGATGACTTATTACTCTCATGCAACTGTTACAGTTTTAAGAGGTGAATGATTAATTCAGGGATATGGACATGAATTTGTCTTGACCTGTTCTCAAACACCAGATGGCTAGAAAGCACAGCTTATTGACATAGGGCCTAGCATGGGATATGATTTCATGTGAGTCACTCCTAATAATCAGAAATGATAATCCGTAATGAAACAAAGGCAATGAGAGAGGCTGAGAAAGTCAGGCTACTGGAAAATTGTGGAAACTAGCAATAGACCAAGAGGGGATGGGGGTTCTGGTCCTTCTCTGGTCCACCAGAGTGTCCCCTCTCCTTCCCTCTCTATGATCAATCAGTCACCAAGGCTGCTCATTTTACCTACTGCTCCTACTCAAACTTATTCTTTTTTCTCCATCTTTTCTCTCCATCTTTCTTCATCTCTCACCTGGTCAATTATAATAGTGTTACAGATATTCTAGTCTCTAATCTTGCCCTCCCTAAAATCCTCCCTTCACATTATGAAAGTATTTCTAAAGTTCAATCATCCTATTTCCCCACCCCATTTGTTCCCCTGTGTTAAGAGCAGATGAAGCTCTGAGCAGAGCATCCCATGGTGTGAAGGACAGGGTTCCCCTGCAAGGCCATCAGACTTGACCTTACCTGTGTCCCTGCACTGAATGGCCTTTGTCAGCTGACACTCCAGTAATAGTGCTTTGGTCACCATTTATGAGAAAAGGAGTATAACTTTCCAAAAAGGAAACCAAGGCCATCAGCAAATAGATATAATGCATTAAGTGCTTGACAGAAACACCAAGTCCCAGGGCCGATCCCTGGGGAAAGTCCCATCAATCAGTCCATTTGAATGCCTTCTCCAGTCCTGGTTCTCCAGGTTTCTGGTCCTGGGTCCCTTTTGTGAATTACAGCTGCTCCCTTCAATTCCAGCCCCAGTCCACAAACACGGGGAAATTTGGGTGGGAGAGAGTATTACAGGGAAGCCTGGGAGCCTGCTCTGAGTGAGCCCATGTGGGGAGTTTTGTTTCCAGCTAAACTTTCATCATACCCAGAATTCAATTATGTTTTCATTTGAGGAAATTCCACTCTGTGAAACTTCTGTTCATTTCATTATCATTAAAACTGTCCTAAATACATTCCCTGGGGCTACGGACTGGGTGATTTTCTCACCCCCAGTGGTACAAAGAGATTAGATACTTGCTGCTCAAAGGACCATCTCAAGGGTAGCAATAAGGTTTTTTCTACGTGACAATTGGCTGGTCGGCTCTGTTGTAAAGAGCCTGAACTTTGGTAAGTGGAAAATGCCTGCCAGGGGCTCGAGTGTGGAAGAGGCCTGTATTTGCCCATCCTGGATCACACCCTCGTTGTCCAGGAACTAGAGACTCACCCTGGTTATTCCCAGTGGGCATTGAATGGGTGTAGACAAATTACCTGGACTACGAAAGACAGAATGTCCAGAGAGGCCTACTCCCTTCTGTTGGCCATCCCCAGCAGTAAAGCTGTGCACGTCCCTAGTACAGTATATTCCCGCCTGCCCAGCAGGCTCTTTTCAGCTCTGCTCATCTAGGCTCTGACTGGGTGGCTTCTCAGAATTCCTGTCTAACTAACTGGTCATTTTTCAGTTGGTGTGCTAGATAGAGAGATAAGATTTGGAATTCATGTGCTTTGAAATGAAATGTAAAGAATTTGGTTGAGTTGTTGACTTACTAGAGAAATCTTAGGTTTTTGGTCTTTTTCTTTTTGGACATTAAGGTGGCTGAGGTCATTTTGGAAAGTTCTTCAACATGATGGGATCTGTTCTGCTAATTCCCAGGTCAGTGAGGGCCTTAGTATGCTAGCAGAGAGAGGAAACAGCCAGGTATTGCAGAGTAGGACCTTTGGCCAGAACTTGTCACCATGTAACCTTGTACTGCCCCTTGAGCGAAGGCCTCCTAGGTGCACCTCCTGTAAAAAGATGTGGGTTGAATGATCTACCAGCTGCCTCCCGGTGATACTGTGGCTTCAACAGAATAATGGCACTTGTTGGGAACAGGACACAAAGCCTTTTTCCTTCCAGTGCAAATGCTGAATTCTTTGTGATAAATTTCCTTAATTCAGTTTCTTTTTTTTTTTTTTAATCCAGAAGGAGGTGCTGCACCTTGGTGGCTCAGTTGGTTAAGTGTTTGCCTTTGGCTCAGGTCATGATCCCAGAGTCCTAGAATCGAGCCCCGGGTTGGGGTCCTTGCTCCGTGGGGAGTCTGCTTCTCCCTCTCCCGCTGCCACTCCCCCTGCTTGTGCATGTGCTTGTTCTCTGTCAAGCAAATAAATAAAATCTTTTTAAAAAAATCCAGAAGGACATAATGAGAGATTTATTTGTTATAAGAAAATGTCTACTCAAATAATTCTCAGGAACTGCAAGATTGTTATTTTGATACTGTGTGTGTATCTGTGTGTGTGTTCCTGTTGAAGAGTGAGAGCTAGGCTCTGACTAATCATATCAAATACCAAATTATCTCAATTTCTGATAAATAAGGGGAAAAATAAATCTGTTGGAGGTATTTTGAGGAGGCTCGAACATCCAGAATCTTTTGGGTGCTGAGCCCCCTGAGGGTGGGGACCCCGTGTGTTCATTTGTGTGGTTTCCTCCAACCCATCTCCCCCCCGGCACACACCAGGCACACAGTAAATGTTTGCTGTGGTTAAATGAGAGCCTTGATCAGATAACTTTGAAAGACAGAGGCAAAGGTAGAGGGTTTTCTTTCATTTTGACTCTTCTCCTTCCTTCCTCTCCTTTCCTTTCCTCTGTGTGTATGTGTGTTACATTATCTGAATGATTTGCAAGGATTTAAATGGCTCTTCACATTTGGTAGAGCTCCATGGAACCCGCTGGAAAATGAACGCATTTCCAAACATGCACTGTAAGGACTTTGGCTCCAGGCATCCAAGCTCATTTCTGTGTCCTCTCTTATTTGCCAGGAGAACACTGAGACTGTACAGGTCAGGGAATCAAACCCTCGAGGACTGTATTAAAATCCCTTTCATTGGAAGTGATCTAAACCCAATTAAGCTAAAAGAAGCTAGTTATTGGATCACCACAGGAAGGGCAAGGGCCTGTTGGACCCTCCAGACTACTGCAACCGGGACATGAATGGTGCCAGGAACCCCTCCAGCTCTCAACGCTGCCTGTCTCTACTTGTCTTCCTTCAGCGCATAGGCGGGAACTAGTCTCTGCAAGTGCAGAAATCCCAGGGGAGGCTCCTGACTGGCCCTGCTTAGATCACGTGCCTACGGGTGGCCATGGAGGCTACAGGTGGCGGTAACGTGGAGTCACAGACCGCAGGCGGGAAGGGCAGTTCCCCAGATGAAAGGGGTGCCTTTCCTAGAAGAAAGGAGAGCCCTGGATAACTAGTCAAATGCATCTCCAGGGGCTGGGGAGGAGTCACAGAAACCAGGGATGGAAAGATAACGATTGCTGGCTAGAAGCCCTGGTTTGCTCCGAAATGTTCAGAGGAATGCATTTAACTTCAGTGACTCCCACTCTGTGCCCTTGGATAATTAGGAAAAAGAAAAGAAATAGGCAAAATAGGAAAATCAATTTAGCTTGATATTCTACTCCCTGAATACGTGTCCTGAAGTGAGAACGAGTGGGTGCCATGAATCTCATGGGTCTCATCCATCCTCCTCTCCCTGCGGAACAAATCTCTTTCCCCGACCGAGTGTCCTGTCCAAACACGTGTGTTCTTCACAGAACCTGGCGCTTCAGCTCAAGCCAGTTCCTTTAGTCAGTGCTGAACCGGAGAAGCGGAGATCAGCTTACGAAGAGGCAGTTGCTAAGGTGGTGCCTTTCTGGATTATTCAGGACAACTTTCACTGCATGTGATTCTTACCATATACAATGACTGATTTTAGACATTAGACTCCTGTAACATAAGGTGTTTCTTATGTTTTTGTACGTGCGTCTGAGTGTATTTTGTTTTTAAAGATTTATTCTATTTATTTTAGGGAGACAGAGGGAGCGTGTACAAGGGGGGGGCGAGGGGCACAGGGAGAGGGAGAAGCAGACTGTGATGAGTGCAGAGCCCGACTCGAAGCTGGATCTCAGGGCCCCAAGGTCATGACCTGAGCTGAAATCCAGAGTCGGCGCTTAGCCGACTGAGCCACCCAGGTGCCCCGAGTGTGTTATTTGGGTGGTATCTCTTTCCTTTTATGTGGGTATCCGGTGGAAATCTGTACGACTCATGGGTAGACTTGGGAGGTGTGAGATATGTTGGTACTGACCCCTGTCAGTATACAGGGGTTTAGATTTGTGTAGAGCTTCTTGTATTTTAATCATTCTTTAACATTGTGCTTGATGCTTTAATGGGTGTATTTGATTATAGACTCACAAGGCTAGCTTCTTCACCTAATCAAGTCTTCCAGCCAATTATTAAATCCCAAAGGATCGTCCAGGGTGGGACTGAATAGCCCAGTAACCCAGGACATCTCTCATTTAGAGCAAGCCTCTGATCTTCAGGTAACTCCAACCGTTAAAACGATGTTCCCGATGTTCCCTGGGGGCGCCTGGGTGGCTCAGTGGGTTAAAGCCTCTGCTTTCAGCTCAGGTCATGATCCCGGGGTCCTGGGATCGAGCCCCATATCCGGCTCTCTGCTCCATAGAGAGCCTGCTCCCTCCTCTCTCTCCCTGTCTGCCTCTCTTGCCTACTTGTGATCTCTGTCTGTCAAATAAATAAATAAAATCTTTAAAAAACAAACAAACAAAAAAACCGATGTTCCCTGTATAGTGAATTCAGTTCTGAATTCCTGTAATTTCTACCCTTTGATATTAGATGTGCTCCCAGGTCACAGGAAATCATCTAATCCCTCTTCCTGTTGGCAGCATTTCAGGCCTTTGAAGAGACCAATCCTGTCCCTCCAATTCTCCTTTTTATGTTCTCTGCTTTATTTTCACCCGTTGTTCCGGGTGGTAATGGTGGTCATGATCATGACACCCGTAGTAACAAGCAACACTTACCGGTTACACATTATGTGCCAGCAATCCATATATATTAATTCACATAAATCCCATAACAGCCCTGAGGCAAGTCCTATCCCCATTTCACAGATGAGGAAACTGAGGCACAGAGAGGTTAGGTAATGTGCCCAAAGTTATACAGCTAGTAAGTCACAGAGACTAACTTTGAACTCAGGTGGTTTGGCTCCCAAGACTTCCCTCTTAACACTGTGACTTGAGGACACTCCTCTGTTGTGACCTAGATGGCCCCTTCTCTGTTAGAATGACACTCAGCGGTGGATACGGTGCTACAGGCACTAAGGATTGCATTTTTGTACTTACTAAATTTCTGTTAATGCCACTTAAGTTTCTTGTGTGTACTTCGTAAACACTGTACTTTGTAAATGCTGAAGCTCATCAACTTTTTTTTTTTTTTTAACCAGTGTGGTTATGCCAGTGCTTCATGCAATGTGTGACGTTAGCTCAGACTAAGCCATTTAGAATGATCCCCATAGCTTTCCCCCAATATTTGGGCAGCTAGAACTATGGACCACACACATTGTAGAAGAGAATTCTTATTTTTTTTTAAGATTTTATTTATTTATTTGACAGACAGAGATCACAAGTAGGCAGAGAGGCAGGCAGAGAGAGAGAGGAAGGGAAGCAGGCTCCCCACTGAGCAGAAAGCCTGATGCGGGGCTCGATCCCAGGACCCTGGGATCACGACCTGAGCCGAAGGCAGAGGCCTTAACCCATTGAGCCACCCAGGTGCCCCGAGAATTCTTGACCAAGATCCATTATTTCCGTCGTTGGACCTGAGATAGCTTTTGGCAGTTAAACCATAAGGCTTTGCTGGTATTTGGTTCCATAATAAAAGCCTTTTATTTATTTTTTATATCATTCATGATCTAATTTCTAACATTCCCTTTATAATCAAAGTTGAGTATCTTTGTAAAAATATTGACCAGTGATTAACTATGGTGGCCAGAAACCAATATCAGGCAATCAGCCTTGGGGTTTTAGGTGAAGGCTGTGTGTTGAAAAATAAACAGATAATTTTCAAAGTTAACATTTTATAACTGGCTGTTACAGACATATTAGCCAACTCTGGAGACTAGCCTAAATTGCCGGGACCTAAATAAAATATCTTGGAAGAAAATAGTGACATTGAAGTCAGTTTATTTTATTTTCGGGTATTACAGACAGCCATCCTGATAGCTATGTTCCATAGCCCGTACGTTCACAGTAGAACTCTCTGTAAGCCAACACACGCTGCACAGCAGATTTCACATCATAGTGCGGAACATTAACGTGGTGAGCGGGGATGACAAAGTCACTGTGGCCGAGTGATGTCCAGGATGAATAGGGGGTGACGTAGATGATTGAGATGACGTTGCACACGTTGCTAAGGTTTCAAATTCCTTCATATCAGTGTAGACTACTGGAGTTGAAAAGTGTCACTTATGGATTCATTCAATGAACAATTCCTGGCTCACAGGCCTATTGATAAACACTGGGAATACAATAAGACACAGTCCTCTACCTTACACGTGATCAGACTTGCCATTGCCAGTACTGAGCATTAGTAATCAAATCAGGTGTCACATAGATAGATGGCAGCTACCCGCGTGGGGAGCACAGAGCAACATGTGACCTTGTCACATCATCGTGTCACACACCCGAAATGAGTGCAGTGCCGTGTCCACGGTACTCAAAAAATTAAGACGAAACAAAGCAAAACAAATAAAATCAATGTCGTAATGGGCTTCCTGATGCATGGTACTGAGAGGGACACAATGTCACCCTTGTAGTCCTTCGCCAAACTGGTTTAACCTGAATATAATCAGGAAGAAACAGGCAAATCCAAATTTGGGGGCAATATACAAAACTGGCTTAGGCTCCTTAAAAATGCCAATATTAAGAGAAGAAAAAAAGAAAAAAAGACAAAGAATTGTTGCAGTATAAAGTATAAAGAGGGTATAGAAACACAATTATTAAGTACAATAACGGAATCTTGATTAAATTCTGAACTTCTTTTTAAAGCTATAAAGTCATTGTTATGACATTGGGAAGTTCAAATATATATTATGTTATATATTATGCATTATTTATAATCTGTATTATTGTATTAGGGTTACATTTTTGGAGTATGAGGATATTGTAATTATATAAGAATGTCCTTACTCTTAGGAGATACCTACTAAAGTTATTGAGATAGAAATGTCATGATCTCTAAAATTTTCAAATGATTCAGTAAAAAAATTTTGTCTCTATATTAGTAGATATATTAATATCCATTTGATATTTTATACATTGATACATTAACAGGTATATTAATATCTATAGTTAGATCTTGAACAACATAGGTTTGAGCTATGCACTTCCATTTATGTAATTTTTTGATAAATATAGTAGAGTACTATAAATGTATCTTTTCTTCCTTATGGCTTTCTTAATATTTTTTCCTCTAGCTTATTTTATCATAAGAATACAGTATATAATACATAAAACAAATAAAATGTGTGTTAATAGACTTTATGTTACTGGTACAGTTTCTAGCTATTAGTAATGTTTTTGGGAATCTGAAGTTATAAGTGGATTTTCAACCACGCAGGGGGTTAGTGCTCCTGACCCCCACATAGTTCAGGGGTCAACTGCATATTTTTGTGTTTCTCACTGCATAAGACAGTTTTATTAGTTTTTTAGGGCTGCCATAAGAAATTACCACGAACTGGGTAGCTTAAAGCAACAGAAAGTCACCTTCTTATTGCCTGGGAGGTCCGATGTCTGCAATCGGGGTGGTGGCAGGGTCACACCCCCTCTGAAGCCTGTAGGGGAGGATCCTTCCCTGCCTCTTCCAGGCATTACTCTGGTCTTCGCCTCTCTCCTCATGTGATATTCCCTACTGTGTTCGTCCAAATTTCCCTCTTCTTACAAGGGACCAGTCATTGCATCAGGGCCCGTCCTAATCCCGTATAACAGCATCCTATCTTTTTTTTTTTAGATTTTTATTTATTTATTTGACAGACAGAGATCACAATCAGGCAGAGAAGCAGGCAGAGAGAGAGGAGGAAGCAGGCTCCCTGCTGTGCAGAGAGCCCGGTGCGGGGCTCGATCTCAGGACCCTGAGATCATGACCTGAGCTGAAGGCAGAGGCTTTAACTCACTGAGCCACCCAGGTGCCCCCAGCATCCTATCTTGATTGTATCTGCAAAGACCCTATTTCCAAATAGGTCATGTTCATAGGGACTGCATGGGCAGAATCCTGGGGGGGCCCAATGCAATCCGCTACAGCACACAAGGATTTTACAGAGGGCGGGGAGAGGACGGGAGTGGGAACGATGTGACAAAACAGCAGATGGTGAGTC
Source organism: Taxidea taxus jeffersonii (assembly GCA_003697995.1). Taxonomy (NCBI): domain Eukaryota; kingdom Metazoa; phylum Chordata; class Mammalia; order Carnivora; family Mustelidae; genus Taxidea; species Taxidea taxus. The sequence goes on along the minus strand of ML093114.1, from coordinate 91,180 downwards.
TGGGTGAAAAGTGTGTGTTTATTGCACCATTCTTTCAAAGTTTCTGAAGGTTTGAAGGAGTTCGAAATAAAACGAAATTTGGAAAATTTGGGAAAAAATGTGCTATGCAACAAACAAACAAACCAACCAACCCAAGAAGACACTGCCCTTGTCCGTGAGGCTATCTTGGTGTGGAGGACCCAGCAGAGGGACGCGTGCTATGACAGTCTCAGTGCACAGGCGACAGGAGCAGAGCCAGCGGTGGCAGCTCAGTAGGAGGGTTTCCATGAGACGGGACACCCAGGTGAACCGTTCGGAAGGCCAGTGCGGGTGTCAGCTGCAGGGGTGAGGGCGCGCTTGGGGAACCGTCGGGAGGAAAGGCAGGAAGCGCGTCACTGAGGGCGCTGCATGGACAGAAGCGTTCACCACGAAGGCCGACAGAGGCCAAGGCAGGGCTCGCGGCGAGGTGGAACCTGAGCACTTTTTGTCCGGGGGTTAGGTGTGGGGAGAAGCCTGGGGACAAGCCAGGTGGGACACGCTGGTAAGAAAGCAGGGGTGCCACAGGAGGGGCGGGAGTGGGAGAGCTGAGAATGAGCCAAAATCCAGCGGGCTGGGCTGCTGACAACATGGAGGGAGCAAGGGGAGGCTTGGGGGCCCCGGGGGGGTGGTGAGGGGACGCAGGAGGAAGACAGGAAGGGCCGCAGACAGACTTTGCCGGAGGGAGATAGAGGCGGTGCTCGGTCTGGACAGGTGGGACTTGAAGACCTTGGGGGACGGCCTCAAGCGAGGTGACCTGGAGCCCAGGAGATGGACTTGGTGACTTGTGCATGTCATGGTGTGACATGAAGTCACAGATTCTGAGGTTTCCCAGTTATGGTGACGATGACAATGTAAGGACATGTGGAGGGCCGGGCATGGGACTCTGAGGAGCAGGGCAAAGCACGAAGGCCCCGCCCAGGAGACCAAGGAGAAGTGGACAGGGGTGGGGTGAAAGCCAGAAGCGCGGCGTCAGGGAAGTCCAAGAGAGGGTGTGGGGGGGCTGCGCCCAGGGACTACGAGCCCCGAGTCTCACACCAGCCCTTTCCATGTTGCAGCTGGGAGGCCTCAGAGAGCAGTTGCAATAAGCCAGAGGCCAGACGGCCAAGGACGGGGCCCTTAACAAAAGGTAAGGAAGCACAGAGCCCATCAAGGAAGAATGTTCTTTCCAGAAACCTGGCTGAGAAGCGCAGTGAGATAGGGCAGTCATTAGCAGGAGGCAAAGGGCGAGGGCCTGCGTTTGTTTCCACGTAAGGAGAGGCATTGGGGCACGTGTGTAGGCCGAGGAGAAGGAGCCAGCAGAGAGGTCAGGCTGAAGATGCCAGAGAACGGAGATCACTGACCAAGCAAGTCCTGAGGAGCTGGGACCCGGAGCACACGCGGGAAAAAGCCCCATTTTCACCAAGATGGGGAGGCGGGGGCTAGAGGGGAGGGAAGGTGCGGGCCTCAGACCTCCTCGGGGCCTCATGAGGGACAAGGGAGAGGAAGACAGAGACCAGGCTGGGTCAGAACCATGGATCTTGTGACTGGGGCTAACGAGAGAAAGGTGACAAAAACAGGGTTACCCATGAAGGAATTTGGAAGCAAAATGGCAAGCAAAATAAAATGAGAAAAATGAGAAATCGGAATGACATGTAGAGTTGGAGGGAGAGACAGGGACCGAAATTTTATCTGCTCAGGGGATCAGTATCCTCCTTATTTAATGAAACGTGACTTCTTGCGCCGGTGCTCAGGTGCTCACCTGGCCGGGCTAGGTTTCAGCATCAACTCCTAGGACGGTTCCCGCTGTCCGTGTGTGGCCAGGATTCCCAGAGAGCAGGTTTCCACTAGTATCACTGATGCAGGGAGATGGGCTCATGGGCAACCCTGAGAGCTGTTTGCGTTTTTGTTTATGGAAGGGTCGACGGTTTTCTCTCCCTGGCTTACAGTAACCTTACATATCCGGCTGTTGTGGTGCCCAGCAGAGGGCCGCCGGCTCCAGAGTTTATGAGATGTGTTGGCTCACAAACAGTCCAAAGGTAGGCATGACCGGACGAAAGGCTCCCATGATTTCCTCGGAAAGGAATTTCTTTCTCTATTTCTCACTTAATGTTTCCCTGGCAACAGTGTCATTCGCAGTCGCTGTGTGGCTGCCAGACCTCCATCCTTCCAGATCTGAGGCCAGGGCAAAAGAGCAATCATTTCTCTTGCAGCTCCAGCAAAATCCAGTCGAGACTGGCCCAGGGGAACATGATATGCTGACCGCTGAGGCCCAGGTCATGCGTTTTCTTGGGAACTATCTGGGCGGAGAGTGGCCAAGAGGGGATCCCACTGAGAAAATGTGGAGGCAGTGAACAGAAGACCACTGAGAAATGGATGCTGGGGAGCCCAAACCACGGAATTCACAGCATCTGGCTTAGGTCCAGAAACTCTTGGTAGGATAAAAAAAAATTTTTTTTAAAGATTTTATTTATTTATTTGAGAGAAAGAGCGAAAGAGAGAAAGCATGAGTTGGGGAAGGGTCAGATGGAGAAGCAGACTCACCGCTGAGCTGGGGGCCCCATGTGGGACTCAAGCCTGGGATTCCAGGATCATGATCTGAGCTGAAGGCAGATGCTTAACTGACTGAGCCACCCAAGTGCCACCCCCCCCCAATTTTTAAAATAATTATGAATTCACAGAAAGTTGCCAAAAATAGTACAAAAGAGTGCTGGTGAGTCCTTTACCCAAGTGTCCTAACAGTTACATAAATCTTACATAATTACAGTACTACAGGGAGTCCAGGAACTTGACAGCGGTACAATGCATGTGTGTAGCTCCACGCCATTTTATCACATATATAAACTCATGTATCACCAGTGTAATCAAGACATAGGACTGTTCCATCCCCCACAAAGATCCCCTTCATGTTATTCCTACATAGTCCCTAACCCCTGGCAACCACTGATTTGTTTTCCATTTTTAATTTTGTCACTTTGGTAATGTCATATAAACACTATTCCTTTGTATTGCTGTGTCGTACTCCACGGCATGGATATACCACAGGCTGTTTAACCGCTCGCCTACTGAGGGATGTTTTTGTTGTCTCCAGTTACGGCTATTACAGATAAAGTGGCCGTGATCAGCCACGTACTTACGTGGAACATGAGTGTTCATTGCTCTGGGGTAAACGCCCCGGGGTGCAGTTGCTGGGTCGCAGGTAACTGTATGTTTAGTTGTTAAAGCAAATACCAAAGGATTTTCCAGAGTGGCTGTGGCATTTTACATTCCCACCTTCACTGTATGAGAGATCAAATTTCTCCATATCTTTGCCAGCCTTTGGCATTATTACTATTTTTTATTTTAGTTATTCTTACACATATTTAATGATATCCCATTGTGCTCGTAATTTGCATTTCTCTAATGGTTAAGCCTATTGAACACACTTCATGTGTCCTCATATATCCTCTTGGTTTGAGCATCTCTTTATGTCTTTTGCTCATTTTCCGATTACATTGTTTAATGTCATTTTGAGAGTTCTTTGAGCAGATTTTTCCAAGGTCCTTCAATCTCACTCTTCCAAGCACAGAACCTGATCTAAGTCAGCTCTGACGAGCAGGGTGTTGACTGTAAATCCACCTTCCCTCGGCATGGAAGCAAGGACCCAGTTACTATGATTAACCGAGGGTATCCCTCAACTAGATCACATCTGAAAATATTTTGCTCTATCCTCTGCTCTTCCCTGGCCAGGCCCTGGGCCATACCCACACGCTATCTCCAGAGCAGTCTGGACTTTAGCCTCAGATTCCCTCTGGATCTCATCGTTCATTTTGTGAGCTGAGACCAAGCCTTAGGGAATGCACCTCTCTTCCTGGATTCACATGCTCTGGATGCCAGATGAACGAATGAATGAACGAACGAATCAGTGAATGAATGAACTAATCAATCAGTTGATGCTAGCGGGCTCCTATGCACTTCTATTGTACGAAGCAGCCAACTTGGGAATTATCTTTTATCCCAAAAGGCAAAGAGTAGATCAGAAAGGGCAGAAACTTAAAAACCTAGCATCCTAAAGACAACGGCCCCCTTCGCAGCCACGGGAGAGAAAGGAAAGAATGTGGGCGGGAAGGCCTCCGGGAGGAAGTCTTGGGTACAGGGTGCACCGCGCAGGACACTGGCCTCCGCTGACGCACTTGGAGTCTCTGGCAGGGTATTTTTAACTGCCACATTGTAAAGTCAATGTTTGCACTTTGATAAGTGTCCTGTCCGGTGGCTTGTTCTAAACTCTGGCCTGGGAGGTCACCCGAGGAGCCCCGGAGTGGTTTGAGAGAGAGAAACCCAGTGAGAGAAATATAGTCACTGGAGGCTGCCAGGCTCGAGAGCCGTGACAGAAGACACACTCACCAAGCATTGTGTCCCACGGCTCGCGTCACCTGGTCGGTCAGGAGCCGTGAGTGGAATTTGTGGAATGGGCCATTCTCTTGGAGTCACCCAGTATCCCCGAACAATGCGAGCACACACTCCTCGTTTTACGTAAGAGCTGAGAAGGAATGTTCCTTCCACCCAGTCGGAAGGAGGGAGCTGTCGCTGGTGCCCCACTGCCTGCCAGCCCCCTGCCGTCTTGCTCCTTCTCCGCCTCCTCGTCCTCCCCTCCTGTCTGGAAGGCAGGGAAGAGGAGGAGGAAAAGGAAAGAAAGAGAGAGCCATTGTGCACAGGTCCCGGGAGAACGGCGCCACAGGCTGGAGGGAAGATAAATGTGAAATAAGGGGGAGGGCGAAGGATACTCGGGTTTTCATAGAATTCGGTTTTACTTCTTTGTTTTTCTCATCGAATACCCTTGTAGACAAAAAGAAGGCATTGAAGGATGAGGTAACGACTGTGAGGCCCTACCTGACTCAGAGAAAGTCCCTTTCTCGAACCGGGACATTTCAAGGCTTCGGGATGCACAAAACACAAAGCCCGGCTCAAACGGGGATGGGCAGGAAGGGACCGAGGGCCTCAGTCCCTGGTGGTTCAGGAGCGGGGCCCCCAGCGTGGTTTCATTCAGCACTCTGCCCAGCGGCTTTTCTCTACCTTCTGCGGTGTCCTTTTCAAACTAAGTCATCTCCAGGGAGAGGAGGCTGTCCTCGGTGCTGGCTGCTGGCCCGTGACCAGCCCCCGTGCCAAGTGGCCGAGGCCGGTCTGGCAGGTGCACACGGGCTCACCCCGGCAGAGGGGGGCACGGTCCCCAAGCCTGGTGCGCAGTGGAGGAAGGGGGCAGTCGGTCCTGGCCGACGACCCCAATGCCCCCCCTGCCCCTCCAGCCGCAGACCCACTACACGTCCCCAAAAAAGCTCCTTCTGATTCCTTTAAGAGGGCCTCAAGCCTCTCATCTGAAACTGGAGATACGATTGAAATAGTAACAGTGTATTTACACTAAAATGTGTCCAGGGAGTAAATTATTTGCTATTGTCAGTGTCAAGTGAGCTAAGAAGTAATTTTATTTCTCTGTAATTGAATTAAATTAACTCCTGAGCCCCAGTTTCTTCTTGATAATAGAAAATGAAATCTTTCTAATTCAGAGTAGATTCAATTACTTCTGATTTAAAACCCTGTTGCTTTTTTTCCTTTTTTTTGAAGAGCGCTGGTTAGCATTCAATGGCCTTTACCCCATGTGACTTCAAAATACCAGGACACAGCCCCCTGTTCCCACCCCACCCCCTCTTTAGCCTTAATCTTCTCTTCAATTCTGCTGAAGAACCTGACCTTTACCATGACTGTCTGCTTTGGGAGGTTTCCTTCCCCGGAGCTTCGTAGTAGTCCTAGAAGAACAGGGAAAGTGTTTGTAACACACCATGGCCGGTACCAGCTCCCCAGTGGGTATGAGGGAAGGTGGCTGCCAAGCTACTCCATCTAGGAGCCAGTGACAGCATGTTTCTGACGTGGCCACTACTGGGTGTGCTGCCTGCCCTCGCCAGTCCACCAAGACCAGCAGATTCTGGGGCGCCTGGGTGGCTCAGTCGGTTAAGTGACGGCCTTCGGCTCAGGTCATGATCTCAGGGTCCTGGGATCGAGCCCCGCATCGGGCTCTCTGCTCAGTGGGGCATCTGCTTCTCCCTCTCCCTCTGCTTCTTCCTCCATTCATGCTCTTTCTGTCTCTCTCTCAAATAAATAAATAAAATATTTTTTAAAAATCAGCAGATTCTTTCCACGAACTCCAACATATCAGGATAAGAACCGTGTCAGGATGTGACTGTAGTCTCGGAAACCCGGTCCTTCTTGAGTAAATTCTTCAAGATTCTTCTCCTCCCACTCTTAATTTTCTCAGCCTGCCCCCTGAGGATAAGATGATCTAGGTTCCTGGCATTCCTATGTATAACCTGGACATTTGTAAAGAGCGGGCAGTTAACTGCAAGGTCCTCCTTGTGGCTGTTGGCCTCTGTCTTCTCTGCCACCCGCTGCTGAGTCCATAGTCTACCCCGGCCCTTTGGCTCCCCATTACCCGCCCAGTGATAAGGGCCTTCCCAGTCCACTGGCCTTCTCTCAGCCACTCTTGCCCTGTCTCATGTGGGAAGGGTACGCGGGAAGCCCCGGGAAAGCTTCAGCAGGTCCTCTGTGTTGCTCTGACACGACAGGAAGCCGGGACCTGGCGGTGGTGGGTTTCTCTGAGATTGTCTCTTGGCTCGACTCGCCCTGGTCTCCTGTAGCCCCTTGTGTGGGCGTCGGCTCTCCGTGAGAATATGTCCTTGCAGGATTCTTGGTGGGGACTGGAGGCGCAAGTCTCCTGCTCTGAGACCCCAAACCCTTCTGAAGGTTTCTCTCCCCACTACCCCCTGCACTTAGACTTTCTGTCAGCCACTCTGACCAATGACTTCCTTTCTTTCTTGCTCTTCTCCCAGCCCAGCAAGGATTCTCTCCTATTTCTTTCTTTCTTTCCCTCTTTCTCCCTTCCTTCCTTCCTTCCTTCCTTTCTTTCCTTCTTTCCTTCTTTCTTCTTTCCCTCTCTGTCTAGCTTAGAGGGAGGGAGGGAGGAGGGTTTACATAATTTTCATTCTTCTGAAAATATTTGTTGCAGCATAAATCCTACTGCTTAGTAGTTTTGCTCTAGGTCTGGATGTTGACTTCAGTCATGTGACTTGGAAGTATTTTTCTCAGCTTTAGCAATCCCGTAGTAGAACTTTCTTACAAAATGAATGGTATAGTGCACCCAAGCTTGCTTGCTTTATTGGTTTTATCTCTGTGAACACATCTAGCACGGTTTCCCCCTTTGCTGGGGCTCCTGGCCCAATTCTCTTGAGGTGAGTGGTATTATATAAAGATCTAATATCTACTCTTTTCCTCAGAGATTCTCCTTTTTAACCAAGAAAAAAACATGGCCTTGTCTGAAAAAGGCATCGCTTACATGGCAAACGGGAAGGCATTTAGGAGTAAGTGACTACAGTCTCTGTGCTTTGGGCTGGTTTTGTGAGACACAGATTAACCACGTGTTGCGTAGACATCACGTGGAGCTGAAAACTCTGGGTGTGTGCTGTTGCCCCTCCTGTCCTTTCCCGTCTCCCGTGGGGGAGCTGCTTTGTGAGGAGGCGCCTTCTGTTTCTGGGCTCAGCGCTGGGGGATGCCAGCTCCGGTCATGGCTCGACCCTTCCTCCTCCCCATCGGGGTAATAGATACACGCCTCTCGGCTCCTCCCGTGCTTAACCGAGAGTAAATACCACTGAAATGGGGAAGAGTTTCCTTTGGATGAAAACCTGTGTGTCGTTCTGTTACATTTAGTACATTTAGGTACTTTTCCACTTTTCTTGGTGGACGTTGGATGGAACATTCTAGGTAAATAAGCAATAAACACGCACACGATGAAAACCATGACTCTGAGGAACAAAGTCCAGGGAAAGGTTTTGTCTCCAGGGAGAGGAACCCGGCACGAATGGTCTTGAACTCACACGCCTGAACCGGCTTCCAGGAAAGAGACCGTGGCGCAGAGAGGACCAGATGATCGAGTCCCACGCAGGCGAGAAGCCCCGCTCCCTCTCTGCCTCTGTGTCCTGTGACAGAGATGGTCCCACCTTCGAGGCTGGATACTGACTAGCTGGTCGCTGAAGAAGTAACCCCCTAAGCAGCATCGCAGTGGACTGAAACGCGTAGAAACGAAATATTGCAAGGGAATGGCCGCCAGGTACATTCAATTAGCCTGAAACAGTGACTCCCCATCCTCCTACTGTAGCAATAGCTCAGCTGTTGGCTGGGCTTTGCTATTTCGACTTCCAACACCCTCCCACCCAGGGTGGACACAGTAGAATCTTTTTACAGTGTCTTTGCTGAGAAGACAGGATTTCCATGGAAACAGTCAAATGGTGACACTAACACAAGCACTGATTGGAAACACAAGCCAACAGGACAACCTAGTCAAGTGAGGGTTTGGCCTGGGTCCCAACACCAGCATCATAAGGGGCTCGGCTATATTCGGCCTTCAAATGTAGACGTATAATTCACCCCTTGGAGATGTTTGTGAGAACTGTACAGCACTGCACAAGCAATCGGATGGTACACCCAGCCCAGTATAAATCAGAGATTTAGAGCACAGGGTTTGGAGTTACAGCCTTGGGTTTAAACCTCAGTCAGCCATTTTCTTATCCTCCTCAGGGTACTTTTACCCTGTCCAACTTTGAGCCTTCCCTCCAGTGCACTGCCAACGGCATACCCATGTGTCAAGAAATTCGTCCTCTCAACCCTGGGGGTGCTGTGGTGGGAAAAAGATAGGAAATTCAGCATCATGTGAGCTTCTGCATCCATCAGTCATAAGTGTATTTTCCTCATGGGGTTTGTTAAAAGATGAAATGCAGGGGCACCTGGGTGGTTCAGTGGGTTTAAAGCCTCTGCCTTTGGCTCAGATCGTGATCCCAGGGTTCTGAGATCGAGCCCCACATTGGGCTCTCTGCTCAGCGGGAAGCCTGTTTCCCTACTTCTCTCTCTGCCTGCCTCTCTGCCTTCTTGTGATCTCTGTCTGTCAAATAAATGATTAAAATCTTAAAAAAAAAAAAAGATGAAATGCAGATCCCTCCACAAAGCATTCAGTCCAGCGCGTAGTCAGTGATTACCGAATGACAGCCTGCCCCGAGAGCACGGTCCTTGGCCAGCCATCCAGTTCAGCTAGCGTTTGGAAAATGTCTAACAGACGATTACCTCCCACTCCATTGCGCAAAGAGAATCCTGAAAACCATGAGTAGCAGAGCCATCAATCAAACAGCTCCTTTCTAGAAATGCTGATGATGATGGCCATTGGGACCAACCCCAGCTCTCCCTGTCCACTCGCTCCTGAAGTCTTCCTCCTTTCACAGTAAGTAGCTGGAAGGCATAAATACTCCAGTCTCCTATTCCACTGGGAATAAAATAATTACCTCAAATTTAGAGCCAGCTGTAGGAATGCACAAGAAGTATCAAGGCTGGGATTTCTTTTTTTCTTAAATAGTGGATCTATTGATGAGCTATTGTTTTGTTTCGTTTTACTTATGGACAACTTATACTAGTTGACTTCACTGTTCTGTGTTTACTGCAGGGAATTTTTTTTAGGGTCAGAGAAATGGTAAGACTATACAAGGCAGAAGCATACTCAAATTAAAATGAATACTTCGAAACCTATGGGAGGTTTAGCGATTTCCCAGAGAAACCCAGTAAAGTCAAAACCCATTGTCCTCATCACTCTAAAGGCTGTTCCAGACTCTTCCTATTTCTCTTCAAGAAGCCGGCTGCTCCACTAGCTCTCCAGGCTCCACAGATGGGTGACTAGGGACGGAAGACAAAGGTGAAAAAGTCTCTGTCTCATCTTAGAGAGCACTGTTGTGAAAAAGCCAAGAATGAGCTCCCAACTGGTGCAGAACGTTTAAAAGCAACATACCTTGCAAAGGTTTTGTATTTAAAAAGCAAAATGATAAGGAGAGAAAACCACCATCCTCTCCTATTGACCCGGTCAGCTGTTTGAATGTGAAAAATAATAACCAAATATTATATGTACTTAATTCTTTTTTTAAAGGAGTTGGCACTCCGTGTCGGAAGCTGTCAACTGAGTGGAAATTAAGGGAGTCTTACTTTAGCCAAGTTTTATTTTTGCAACAAACACACTCCTATGTCTGGGGTAGTTGGTGCCTCAGAGCAGGAATGAGAATCTGGAGGCTGGGTTTCCTTCTCTGCAACTTCTTAGCTCTGTGACCCCGAGCAGGACAAAGAAAATCTCGCATCATTCTCCCTTTGTAAAATTTTTGTTTATAAAGTTCAAGCATTCACAGCGTGACATTCAGAGACACGGGGGTCCAGTAAACAGATCATGCATGGAAAGACCTGGCCCGTGTGCGGTATACAGTAGGTACATGATAAGGCGGCATTCGGTGTGAGTGTAGAGCGCAGAGTCCCAGGATTTCAGAGCTGGTTGGAGCCTTAGGGGTTATTACCTATATTTCATGTGTCTTTGCTTATCTCCACTCTGACCCATTTGCATTGATTTTGCAGATTAAACTCTCAGAAGACAATCTTATCCCTGCATTTCCAACCTATGGGGGGGGCGTGACCCTCATCAGAGCCCCCAAATTCAAACACACGTGCTCACCGTAGCTACATCACTCACCGTGTGGCAGACATGACAGCTCTTCACCTGTCTGTTTCCTCTTGGCCAAGATGCCTTGAAGTACAGGTCCTCTCACCCTTCTGAGCTCTGTTTCCCCAGGACCTAGCACAATGTCTGATGCAAAGCCGAAGTTCAGTAAGTAGTTGTTGTCGACGTCAATAGAAACATAAAAACATAGCCCATTCCCAGCGAACTTAGACTTCGCGGACACATAATGAGTTAACAGAAAATTGGGATCCTCATGGAACCTAGACAAAGGGTGGGACACCGAAGGTAAGCCCCCATCATTGATATCCAGCACGGCAGTGGGGGTCTGCTTTGGTACCCTGCAGCTTCTCACGCTTCTCACAAGGAAGGTGCGATTTCTGAGGGGTGCTCTGCCCCATATCCTGGCTCTTCTTGCCCTTAAGGCCAGCCTGGCTCCTCCCCCAGGGGGCTAACCCCCCGCAGGCTGAACTTCTGTCTCTCTAGTCAACTGGCAGGGTTTGGCCATTGGGAGATGAATGATTGGAGGGAGGGAGAGGGGAAGGCAGAGCCAGGCTGTTTCTCCTGTCTCTGATCTCAGACAGTGTGATGGTGGTTTTGTCTTTTCTGGTGGCTAGATCCCGCCTGCCATGTCTCCACCAGGCAGATCTAAACCCTCCTGGGGGTGGGGGTGCAGGTAACTTCCCACAGTGGCTTGGGAGCTCATCCACTATCATATAACCAAACCCCTCTGTTACGTGCCCTATGTTTGAAATACTTAGAGTAATTTCTGTTTTCCTGGATCGACCCTGACGAACCCCCGTTCTAGCTTACACAGCTAACAAGAAATTAATACAGCAAGATGTATTGACCACTTACTTTAGGACAGAAAGAGGCAAAAATGAATATGGTGTTATCTTTGCCCTGGAGACACATAGAGTCTGATGGAGGAGACGGACATGTAAGCAAAGAATGTATGATGCGGTGAAACAACCTCATTAATGAAGTTTACCAAGTTCACAACGGTATGTGTCTGGAGACAGAAATGACTAACCTGGGGGAGGGGAGAGTCAGGAGGGAAGGGTTTTAAAGTGTGTTTGAATTTGGGGGCTCTGATGAGGGTCACGCCCCCCCCATAGGTTGGAAATGCAGGGATAAGATTGTCTTCTGAGAGTTTAATCTGCAAAATCAATGCAAATGGGTCAGAGTGGAGATAAGCAAAGACACATGAAATATAGGTAATAATCCCTAAGGCTCCAACCAGCTCTGAAATCCTGGGACTCTGCGCTCTACACTCACACCAGAATGCCGCCTTATCATGTACCTACTGTATACCACACACGGGCCAGGTCTTCCCACGCATGATCTCCTTTACTGGACCCCCGTGTCTCTGTCACGCCGTGAATGCTTGAACTTTATAAACAAAGTCGTTTAATATAGTATTTAGACAGTATACAGACTCTGGAAACTGCTAGATTCAATCTTGCCTCCCACATATATTAGCTGTATGACTGTATGACTGAAAACAAGTGGGGGTTTTTTTGTTTGTTTTTTTAAAGACTTACTATATCTCAATGTCCTTATTGGTCATGATGTCCTTATTGGTCAAATGTGAATGATAATAGTAAAGACATCAATAGTGTTATGTAAAGGTTAAATGACTTGATAGATATAAAGCATTTAATACAGTGCCTAGCTAATGGCAAGCCCTAAATAATATTAGCTATTATCATGATTATTGTTGCTGGCACAGTGAGGGAAGTCTAGGTGTTCAGCTCCTAATGTAGTAGCTGGCATACAGTAGGTGCTCAAGAGATCCTAGCTGACTCAACGAATGAACTGACTACATAAATAGATGAGTGCATGCGTTTACCAAGCAAATGATGAAGGATGGAAGAAGAGCATTCCAGGCACTGGCCAAAATCATGGTGGTTTGGAACACAACAAGTCTAGTTGGTGTGGATCCATGTGTCAATCTCCTATGAGTTTGGTTCATGTGAGGTTTCGCCCCTGAACTCACCTCTGGCTGCGGGGACCAAACCAAGCTCCCAGTCTGCAAAGCTGACTTGTCTCCTTCCCCTTTCTAAAGGCTCTTCTTTTCCAAGTCAGGAAAAGATATTCAAGGAGGGAGTTCTGAATGGGTCGTGGTGGTGAGAGGAGGGTTGCCTGATGTGGCAAATAAAAATGCTGGACGTTAAATTTGACTTTCAGATAAACAACAGATAACGTCTAAACCTTACACTAGTTATTCTGAAGTCTGTGCCATGTACACATGACCATGACCCATTAACATTTCGTTCTAGAAGAAGGTGACCCCTGATGCGGCAGGTTTCATTGTCCTTGTTTCAGTTGCTTCCTTGGGGGCCATAGAAAAGATTTACTTCCCAGCTCAAATTTTACATAATTCAAGGGCCCTTATAGCAAATGGCCTAAGAGCTAACTAGGTCCAGGTCAACAGTGGTTCCCTCTAAAAGACCATGCTGGTCCTGTTGGGCCTCAGTGGTTACTCTCTAGTCTGAACCAGAGCACACATTCCATCCTTCAAATTCATGTTCAACACTTGGAAACACCACCTTTCCTTTTCAACTACATTATAAGGGAGTAAAAACCAAATATTTTTACAACTTCCAAGCCCAGCACACAATAGGTGCTCAACATATTGGTTTTTTTTAAATAAATCATTACACGAAGAAAGAAATTAATATTCCCATTGGATACTGCTGGCCATCAGGAAGTGTGTTGCCTGATGGACTTTGGATTTACCCTGAGTTTGAATTCCAGGTCCTTGCTCACATGTAACATTGGGCGCTGGGGCAGCTTGCTTCACATTCCCCCCTTTGAACGGGTACAATCCCAGTTGACCTCTCGGGATTGTTATTTGGATTAAGTTGATTAACTTTAGATTAATGAGCACCTGGGAAACATTTCCAACTGGAAGTTACAGTTATCCTGATGGCAATTAGTAAGGTGCAGGGGACCGTTCCATAATATTCTGCCTGCCATTTCATTCCCAAACTTCAACCGCAGAAAGCAGAAGTCAGACTGGGTAAGCCATTTTACATCAGCTCCTTTATTGGGCGGATTTACTATTTAAGGGAAAGCAATCTACAAGAGAAACCAGCCTCTCACGGATGGTCCGTGGTCATTTAATAAATAACCCATCACCTTAAAATGAGCAGAGAGAGGCTGGCAGAGAGGCAGGCGGCAAACAATTCCGTTGCAGTCACGTGGTTGTCGCTGCTCCCCACATCTGTCTCCCTCCTTGCAGCACAGAGTTTTGAGTGACTGAAGCCAGTTTGGGCAAGGATTCCAGACGGGGAAAAGCAAATACGTAAGTCAGAGGTCAGGAGAGAAGAATAGGCCAGAGGGGGAGGAAGAAATGCAGAGCTGATAATTGAAAGATAATGGATGTGGGGATGGGTCAGAGCAGCATAATCACGGGGGGAGCCAGACACCCCCAAGCTTTCTCAGGCATCTGTGCAAGGACCAATGTTACAACTTCTCCTAAAAAAAGGTCTACGGAGCATGGATTTCTGAACACTTGGGCCACCCAGCATAGAATTTGGGGAATTGGCCCTGTTGAGTAAAGCCATTAACATATGACTTCCCTTTCATTTCCTTCACTGGCAGGACCTTCTGTTTATGCCTCCCGTAGTAGCAATTGGAAGGAGTAAATTTGCTGACAAGCATCCGTGTGTAGGGGCCACTGGATGGGATTTTTATCATGCAAAGATGATCCCAGATGATTAGTTGAAAGGTTGCCAGGAATCTGGAATTTCCCCTCCGTTGAGCACACCCAGGTTTTTGAGGGTAGAGTCAAGGTGAAGAACTTAGAAAAATAAGCCATATTGATTTCTTCATTTTTGTAAATATTTGAATTTTATAATAGGACTCCCAGCTTGCTCTCAACTAAATAGGAAGGAGGAAATCTGTGATGTAGTGACCGAGGAGAGGTTTTGAGGTTGGATTTTTTTTTTTTAAGATTTTATTTATTTATTTGACACACAGAGATCACAAGTAGGGAGAGAGGCAGGCAGAAAGAGAGGAAGGGAAGCAGGCTCCCTGCTGAGCAGAGAACCAAATGTGGGGTTCAATTCCAGAACCCTGGGATCATGACCTGAGCTGAAGGCAGAGGCTTAACCCACTGAGCCACCCAGGTGCCCATTGAGGTTGCATTTTGACCAGACACCTGGCTCAACCATATGCTAGACTTTTATCAGAGATTATGGCCTAATCCCTCTGTGCCTCTGTTATCTCATCTGTAAATTGGATATATCGGCATCCTCATGTGATGGCTTATGAGGAGTCAACCAAATTGTAAAGCAACCAGACCCTGACCTTAGGAGAACCTCCAAGTTTAAATATCCTTTTTCTTTTCTCTTCTCTCTTTTATTCCAAACTCCTCCCAACCCCAACCCTACCCCAGCAATTCTCTAATCTGGGGCAGCCTTTGCTAAACTTTTGAAAAGGGCAGGAGACAAGAAGGAGGAGAGGTAGTGAGTCATGTGGCCACCTGGAAGGAAGTGCTGCAAACACAAGTAGCCATCAAGTGCAAAGAGCATGCAGTAGATGTGTCCTTGGACAGTTCAGGGAATCTTAGGGAAGCCAGGGGGGGTTGAAGTAGAGTAACCCCAAGGGACAGGCACAGGAACAGGAACAGGAGAAAAGTTTGAATAGGTATAGAGGGGCACATTGTATGATGGTATAGGACCTTGAAGGCCATGAAGAGGACTTGAGTGTTTACCCAAAGTGGATTGGGAAGCCTTTAGAGGGTTGTAAGGTGAAGAATGATGTTCTTGACATTGTTATAAAAGGATCACTCTGGTTACAGTGCTGAAAATGCATATGGGACACATATGAAACCATCAGGATGTACCCCTTAAACTTACATAAGTTCTCTGTCAATATTATCTCAATAAATCTGGGAAAAAATATAAAGAGAAAATACACATTATGGGGTAGCAATGTGGAGCGAATAGAAGGTACATATGGGCAGAAGCAGCACATCAGTTCGGGTCCCACTCACTATCCAGGTGAGGGAAGATGGAGGTCAGAGCAGACCAGTAGCTGTGTGGGTGGTGAGAAGTAGTCAGATTGGGAACATACTCCGAAGGCAACAGTTTAGGCTTTGCTGACAGATTCAGTGTGTAATGTGAGAGAGACTTTGTTAAGGTTTTTGGATCCAAGAAATTAGAAGATAGTGATGCCATTTTCCATAAAAAGAAAAGGTTCAGGAAGCACACCAGGAGTTTAATTTTAGCCTTGTAAAATCTGAGATGCCAAAGATGCATCCATCAGCAAGCAGATTAGAGCTAGGCTCTCTACAGAGGAAAGGGGATATAGCTGGGTAAGGATGTAGGATTGCGAGTTCATTTTGTTTTATTTTACTTTAGGATGGGAGAAATAATAGAATGTTTTCCAGTTATGAGAGTAATTCAATAGAATGGAAAAAGGTGACCATGCCTGAGGGGACATTCGCTGGACTAGTACGTATAAATAGGGGACAAAGGGTGGGATCTCGTGCACAAACAAAGACACTGTTAGAGCTGCCCCAGCCCTGGCAACAGAAAGGATGATGAAGTAGATGTAGACAGGAAGATCCGCATGGTGGCACGATGTTGAGGGGCTGTCTTCTGATCACATGCGTTTTCTCGCCGAAAGAGAAAGCAAAGTCAGTGTGAAGATGGTAGAGAAGCGCGGAAGGTTCCAGGACAGCAACAAAGCCAAGACTGACCAGGCGAGTGGAAGGATGAATGGACCTGGGATTGTCAAGTGAATGCAGTTAGAATTGCTAAGTGGCATGAGGGCTGACTTGAGGTTGAAGGTCGTGGATTTAAACTGAGACCAGCCACCTTCATCTGTGCAGATAAGAGTGTAGGGAAGATGGAGAGCCCAATTTCAGCAAGATTGGGGTCTTAACCACGAGGAAGGGAGAGAAGGGCAAAAGAGCTGAGGGCTTCTGCAAGTAACTGACCATAATGATAGCTGGTGGACATTGAGATGGTAAGGAAGGAAGTGAGCACATGAAAGGAGCAAGAAGCTGTAAAAGAGCAGAGGCCAATGAATGACAGGTTCCCATGGGACTGAAAAACGGCTGGAGTCGGAATATTAGAACAAATGAACTGAAAAGGGAGAAGGAGGAAATGCAAATCAAAGTCATGGTGACATGTCTTCAGACCCTCCCAGGATGACTATAATACAAAAGAGAACATGTGTTGTGATGATGTAGAGAAATCGGAACCCTTGTTCAGATCTGGTGGGATTACAAAATGGTGCAGTGACTGCAAAACAATCTGGTAGTTCCTCAAAATGTGGAATATGGAATTACCATATGACCCGGCAAGCCCACTCCTAGGTGGAGACCCTAGAGAAATGAAAGCATACATCACAAAAAAAGAGGTACCCAAGTGTTTATGGCATCATTGTGCATAATAACGCCAAAGTGGAAACCACCCAAATGTCCATCCGCTGATGCATGGATAAGTAAAATACATCCATGTAATACAATATTAGTTGGCAATAAAAAGGAATGAAGTTCTGATGCATGCTACAGTTTGCACGAACCTGGAAAACATTTCACTAAGTGAAAGAAACCAACCACAAAAGGTCACCCATTGTATAATGTGAAATGTTCGGAATAGACAAATATTTAGAGAGAGAAAGTCGCCTGGTGGTTGCCTAGGACTGGAGCAATGGAGAATTGAGGGGGTGGTAAAAGCTAATGGGTATGGTGGGTTTTGCGGGGGACAGTGATTAAAATAACAAAGTTCATTGTGGTAGTGGTTGTGCAACTCTGTGAATACACTAAAACCATTAAACTGTGTACTTTTAAAGGGTGAATTTTATGGTATATGAATTATATCACAATAAAGCTGTTACCCCCCCCAAAAAAATAATAGAAGGAGGTGGTCAGAGAATGGGGATGCTTGAAACTGGTCTTATGGAGGCTTTGGCCATTGCTAATGACAGGAGGCAGGGTCTGACCAGGGAAGCCAGTAGGTGGGCTGACTTAGGGGAGGGAGTTAGGAAGACTCCAGACTGCTAGAGGAGTACCCATGAGGTCATAGGCATTAAGTATGGGGCCAGGAATAATGTTGGGGGCGGGGGATCTTTAGGGAATGAAGAGGATGACCTGAAGGTTTGCAAGGGACTACCACAAAGAAGCACCAGGGCTCCTGCAGATCTGATAGCAGGCAGTTCAAAGCTGGGATGGGGTTAGAGGGAATGTTCTAGAATTGGGGTGTTGTCAAAGGACTGAAAATATCCTGAAGTATTAAGTGTGACTGTACTTTTTCCTTCCTTCACTTATTCATTCACGCAACACCTCTTTACTCTTTTTCTGGCACGTTACCTACTCACGTAGCCATCTCTGTGGATGTAGCCACGCACCGTAGGCTGCGGTGTCCTTGCTGCTCTGTGGTGATCTCCTTTCAGTGAGCTTCCCCAGAGCCTGCTGCCCACTCGCGGAGTGGAAGGCTGCACTGCGCAGGACGTACCCAGTCCTTGATCCCTGGCATCACACCGGCTGTCACGGGCGCGGTGAACGGCTTCATTTTTTTGAGAGGATGGGTGCCGCCTGTCGCACAGCTGGGTGGGAGGACAAGGGACGCGCTTTGGCTTTGGAGGGACCTGAGTTGGGACTGGGGCTCGGCTCTGCAGAACCTTGTGCAGCTTCCTTGAGCTCACGGAGGCTTCAATTTGTGGTTGACAAAATACCTACCTTGTAAGTGTTGGTGAGAAGCAAGTGACATCATGCCTGTCGGACCCCTCGTAGACAGTTGGCGTGAGCACGAGTGTCCCATTCTCTCCCCTTCTTTCCTTCCGTTGCCTTAATGCTGATGTTGCTTCCACCGTTCAATTTCCAGCTTCCTGGCATTCCAACATCTGGCTTCTCTTCAGAAGCCTTTTTCTAGTCTTCTTTTATAAAATTTTCCTCATTGTAACCTTTAAAATAACCTGTGAGGTATGTAAAAGAGGTATCAGTGTTTCTAACTTATGGAAGAGAATATACGGTACCAAGAGTAACTGACGTTTACTGGGTACTTACTAAGTGGCATTTTCCTAAACACTTTATGTGCATCGACTTACTTAATCCTTACAATAATCCTAAGAGGGATATTATTAACCTCATCTCACAGAAAGGGAAGCAGGCACAGAGAGGTCAAATAACTTGTTGAAGGTCACATAGCTTCTAAGCATGGGGGGGCAGGATTTGAACCTGGGCAGTCTGGTCCCAGAGCTTAAACACTATGTGGCTCTGGTAGAAGGTAAGAAAACAGATCATGGTTTAAAACTCCTGCGTGAAGAAATTCCTCTGACGGTTACTGCTCAGGTATCTTGCTGGTCTCTGGAATGTCATGCAGCTCGAAAATGTCGGTAGTTCACAAGGGTGACTCATAGAATGCTATTGTTATCTTATGCAGGACGGGAGCCTGTGTGAGTTTTATTACCTGGCTTCCTCCTAGCTCAGCCACCCCTGAGAATTCTTTTGTAGAGACAAAGAAGTCAGTCCAAGATAATAGCAGTTAGGATAGCTACCCTTGTATTACAGTTCTGCCTGTAGAAACCCAAGGTTTTCTCAATATTATATAAATCTGAAAATCTAGGGGAAACTGGGAAACGTTGGGAAACAAATACTTTATAAAGTTCAGTGAAACCTCTAATGATTCTCTGGCCCCAGCAGAGTTTTCCTCGGGAAGCAGAAGAATGTTTGGCCCATGAGTGGGCCATTAGGCACTCATGAAACCCGTCTCAGAACGAACTAGGAAGCGCTAGAGAGCTGGTAGCAAAGGTGGGTGTTTCCAGGAGTGGTTGAGCAAACATTCCAAACAGCTAGACATTTGTCATTTTTCTTCCGGCTGCCACTGATTTTAGCTTTCTGGCGCTAGAACTTCCCCCAAACCAGGAATGGAGAGAGAAAGGGAAGATAAACTAAAGCCTGATTATTTTAGTATGTCAGAAACTTGGATATAAGTCTGATGAAGCAGGAGTTGGAAATTGTTATTGAAAATGAGGTCAAGTATATATATTTTGCATGTGTTCAGTGCATATGCATGCATTTAACTATTGTCCCACGATTCCTATTTCTATTTGGTAATGAGAAGTGGACTTCCTCTGTATATTTATGAAGTACATGAGATATGTATGTAATTTATATATTTTATTTATTTTTCAAAGATCTGAGCTCTCCACTGTGTGGTTAATAATTCAAAGACGTGGGGCACCTGGATGATTCAGTCAGTTGTGTCTGATTCGGCTCAGCTCATGATCTCAGGGTCTTGGGATTGAGTCCCAAGTCGGACTCCTCACTCGGTGGGGAGCCTGCTTGTCCCTGTACTCCTCCTTGTATTCATTCTCTTTCTGTCTTGCGCTCTCTCTCTCTGCCAAATAAATAAATAAATAAATCTAAAAAAAAAAAAGATTTATTTATTTATTTGCCAAAGAGAGAGAAAGAGCCCAAGCAAGGGGAGCAGCAGGCAAAGGGAGAAGCAGACTCCCTGCTGAGCAGGAAGCCCCATGCAGGACTCCCAGGACCCCGAGATCATGACCTGAGCTGAAGGCAGATGTTTAACCAACTGAGCCACCCAGGCGTCCCTAATTAAATAAATAAAATCTTAAAAAAAAAATTTAAAGATGTTCTCTTTCTCTTACTTGTAAAATAGTGTGTGTATATATATATAGGTACATGTATATATATTTTCTGTATGTGTACATTTTAATAGCTGTTCTATACATAGATGTATATTGTACATAGTATACTATCTTTTTATGAATGCATACAGCAGAGTCAATCTAATAAAGGAAAACATTATGACTTGAGCAGAAAGAAACGGGGCAAACAGTCTTAGGAACATGGAACAGCCATGCTAAGACCCCTGAAATTATGTGAGGAATGCAGTAAAATATAAATAAATCCCTTTATGTTTAAAGAAATGCTTGTCTTCAATCTAAATGGAATAGAAGGAGGGAACGGCGGCCTGCCTGGGATCCAGCTAGCCTTGGCCTCTTGTTTTCCGAAGAGAACTTCTCTTTGAAGTTCAGTGGCATTCACTGGGATGGGGCCCATAATGCCTGCAGGGGCTCAGGAATTCCACCAGAGGGAAAGCAATAGCAGTGCGAATTCTGAGGAGGCAAAGACTCGCACACGTGGGCACACACATTCACAGAGACCCAAACCCCAGGAACTGGAGAGTTTTGCCCTTGTCACAGCCTAGGGGTTCCCAGGGCTCCTCCACACATTCGGGGGGACTTTGAGAAACTGGTTTGAGGCTAGAACAACCTCACAAGGCTCTTTCGAAGACGGGACAGCCCCGTAGCTGACTTACAGAATTCAAATACCAGAAACTCAAAGGACTCAGCTTGATGTAGTTTGCTGGACTTGCTCCTCCTTCAGGGCCTTGAAATAGCGGTTGGGCAAAGGAAGAAGTGGGAGAAAAGGAGGGGGTCTCTCTGAAGGTGCTCATTCGAGTGCATGCAGTGAGCGGTGGAGGACTGAGTGTGCAGGACCTCTTTACCCACTTCCCCCTGTGGATGATGAGGATGATGATGATGAGTAAGGCTAATGTTGGTGGATCCCTAACTCTGTGTCAGGAATTGTGATGAGCTTTCCATTTAATATCATAATTTACATTTGTTGTCTCCATAATTCTCAAACGTAGGGGCTATGATTGTTACCTTCCCTGTTTTCCAGAAAAGTAAACTGAGTCTTAGAGGAAAGGAGTAAGTTGCATAAGATCACGTCGCTAGAAAGTTACTAGGAAGTAATGGTAGGTAGGATAATACATCCCACCCCAGCCAGATGTCTGCATCCAATCCTTGGAACCTGTGACTCTACCACGTGGCACAGGTAAATTAAGGTTGTGGATGGAATTAGGGTTGCTAATCAGCTGACCTTGAGGCTGAAGAAGTTTTCCGAGATTATCTAGGTGGGCCCGGTGTAATCATCAGACGATCTCCTAAATGAGAGAGGGAGGCAGGAGGGTCAGTGTCAGAGTCATGCCCTGTGAGGAAGTCTCAGCGGCTTCGAAGATGGAGGAGAGGGGTCATGAGCCAAGGCCTGGGAGTGGCCTCTAGAAGCCAGAAAAGGCAAGAAAATGGATTTTCCCCTAGAGTCTCTAGACAGAACAGAGCTCTGATAACACCAGGTGTTATCCTGGTGAGATCCATTTTGGACTTCTGACCTCAGGAACTGCAAGATAAGAATTCCTACTGCTTTAAGCCACTGAGCGGTCATCGGAAACTCACAGTGATAGAGCTGAGGTCTGAAGTCTGGCTCTGCCGGGGGAGCACTCTCCAGCAGCCATACAGTGCAGAGCTGTGGTGAGCTGCAGGAGCGGGGTATTAGCACAGGCCCGCTCGGAGAGAACCGGCCACTCTGCTTCCCAGCGGCGCCGGAAAGGCCCCGGGCCTGAGAAGCCTGGAGAAGCACCATACAGACCGTGAACGCCTCAGATGTGGCAGACTTTCTGAGCCCATCAAATGAAAGAATGGTGGGACGGGCTAGGGGCAGGTGAGAAAGTTCTCTCCAAACCCCGAACCCTGCGACCTTGGCATTTCCTCATGTACATTCATTCTTCAATCACACGTTGAGTATCTGCTCAGAGTAGGCCTTGCATTAGGTGCAGAGGATATCAAAACGGGGAAGTCGTGCCTGGTCCTTCAGACAGGTAACAGTCTAGTGGGGGACACAGTCAAGCACACAGACCGTTACCTTTCAGTGGGGTAACACGAGACAGAGTACATGGGGAAGCATAGGGAAGGCATGAGACCGGTTTCGGGGGTTCAGGCATGGCTCCCTGGGGAAGGGGATCACTGAACTATGTCTTGAAAGATGACTTGGAGGGATGTGGGTGGCTAAGGGCTGGAGAGGAGACTGCTTCCTGTGGGAAGTTCTGGAGGCGTCTAGAGCATGGCTTTCCCAAAAGCTGTACACAGATTCGCTATGGTTGAAGGGAAAAAGTAGGCAAAAGTGAGGCAAGAAGGGCGGGCAGGGACCAGAAAGTGAAGAGCCTGGACGCTGAGCTCGGGAATTTGGGTCATCCTATGAATAATGTGGAGCCGCGGTAGGGTAGGGTTTTCCAACGGAAAGTGCTATAGTCAGACTTGCTGCAGTCCAGCCTCTCTGGCGGCCTGTGGAGGAATGACAGGGCATCCAGTGACAGGGCAGGGACTAGACTTCTGTGAGGAAGAGCAGCCAAGAAGTCGCTGCAATGCTTTGGCCCTCCGTCCTTGCTTCCCTGACGGGCAGCTGTGCAAGAAGGACCCCGCCGAGGTCTGTGAGGACACCTTACTGAATACTGACCCAGAATCTCTTTACTTGGATGACTCTGAGCAAGTATAAATACTAAAACTCTGTAAAAAAGCTTAGAACTCTATCTTTTCCTGGTGTGGCTTCCTTTCCTAGCCTTAATCCACATGATAATGGCTCCCCTGGGCTGAGCCAGAGAACACAGTGCCTTCAGCTCCCCCACTGTATGCCAGACCCTCCTGTGTTGGGTTTTAGTCCCAGGTTCACGGCTCAAATCCAAAATGGGCGAACTCTCACTTTACTCCTTCCATCCCTGACCTGAGGTCTACCTCTGGATTCAGGCCTCAGAGTTTCTCTGCTCGGGGCCCCCGTCTCAGAATCACTGAACATGCTCTTCTTTGAGCATGTGGTCCCCCACTCCTGTGCTTTCCAATTTGCCTACTTTTTCTGGCATCCATTTTCGCAGCCATTCTTATTTTACCCGCCATCGTTTCTCTAAAACAGGCCCTCTTTCTTTTATCTCTGCTTCTATTATCCCTTTTTGGATTAGTAAATCTTCTGCCAAGTTGTCCGTCCACTTGTTGATAATAATCTTCAGTTTATCCCAGTTCTAGAGGAATATGCCCATTTCTGAAGCTTAATATACATTAAAATTATCCACTCTATGACACAAAAAATAAGGACTCTCAGGCGTGCTTTTATTTGGAAAACATGTGCCACGAAATAAAGGGAGAAAAATAGGCTAGAGTATGCATCCGTGATCCAGGCATGTTCCTGGACACATATCACCCAAATTATCCAGAATGTCACTGTTGCTGGATGGGATCATTAGTTAGGGATCTGAGCATCATGTGCAACTTATCTCTGCACAACTTGTTTTATTTTCTACTTTCCATCACTGGCAAGAGGATATTTGTTTCAGTCAGAAGAGACTAGATCATGCTGCATTAACAACCCTCAAATCTCTTAACCCAGAGGTTAATTTCCTGATTGTTCTACAAACTTGTGGCTCATCTGAGTTACTCAGAGACCTTGCTGGGAGAGCAGTTCCTATCTCAAACATGGTCAGTCACTATGTCAAAGGGAAAGGAAACTCTGGCGGGTCTCTGCTCTCTGCCGGGATGTGACACGTTTATTCTGCTCAAAACACATTGACCAGGTGCACCTGGGTGGCTCAGTTGGTTAAGTGTCAGCCTTTAGCTTGGGTCATGATCCCAGGGTCCTGGGTTGGGCTCCCCGCTCAGCGGGGAGTCTGCTTCTCCCTCTCCCCCTGCTGTTCCCCCTGCTTGTGACCCCTCTCTTGCTCTATCATAAACAAACAAACAAACAAATAAATAAATAATCTTTAAAGAAACAAAACAAAACACATTGACCAGAAATGGTTACTTGGTCCCACTTGGCTGCAAGGGCCTGCCTCGGACTCAGAGAAAGAGGCGTCTTCACCTGCAGCCAAGACGGAGAGCCGGGAAAACTGGTCCAAGAGCTTTAATGACTTTCACTGTGTCCCTTGGGCATTTGTCTTGTGACAGTGGTAAGGCAAACACAATGTAATTTAAGAACACAGGTTGCTACCTTTTTAGACCTCTTACTAGCCAGTAGGTGTGCTAAGTCTTCTCCAGGGGCAGATTTCAATACCATCGTCCCCAGTGCTCTGAAATGTTTTCCTGTTATTACCCTATGACTTTTCTAACCAAGCATGTTTCCTCTTTGTTTTTTTTACCAAGAAGCTGAGAGCCAAAATAACACTACACTATACTCCAGGTGACTCTTTTTTTTTTTTTTTTAAAGATTTTATTTGTTTATTTGACAGACAGAGATCACAAGTAGTCAAAGAGACAGGCAGAGAGAGAGGAAGGGAAGCAGGCTCCCTGCTGAGCAGAGAGCCCAATGTGGGGCTCGATCCCAGGACCCTGGGATCATGACCTGAGCGGAAGGCAGAGGCTTTAACCCACTGAGCCACCCAGGCACCCCAGGTGACTCTTTTTATCTGAAAACAATTGTGTTCGATTATATGTGGCTTTAAAATAGAACAAATGACTATGAAAATAAGTTTAATCCACCTTACTTTTTAAGAAATTTAAGTTGCAGTTGCAACCATGTGCTAATCCTCTGAAAGAAGAATTAATCATGTTGATTTATTTGGTACTACTTTTCTCACAAAATTTTAAGATTGTACAATGTTTGAGCCTTTATACTCTGCCTCTTTAGAAGGGTCGTTAACTACATTTGCGTTTTATTTTATATCGTGCCCCTTTTGAAAAATGTTCTAGTTAAGTCTGCAGCTGATTTGCATTTTATTTGCCTGTTGCATCGGTCGTTTGCAACCTCACATTCCACCAGACTGACAAAGACTTCGATACAACGGCAAGGGACAGGGACCAGTGCTAAACGACTTGAGTGGGACCTTATTGTACAGCTGTTCTCTTCAGTAGTGAGTAGTTTTGAATTATGAAGACTTTACCTCCCTAGGAGACCTTGGGGTAACTGTGGAGACCTGAATGATCAATACCCAGACCGCGAGAATCCCCATGCGTGGAAGACATTTCTTGCATTTAACCTTACCCTTAGCTTTTTCCTTTTTTTAAAAAAGATTTTCTTTATTTATTTGACAGACAGAGATCACAAGTAGGCAGAGAGGCAGGCAGAGAGAGAGGGGGACACAGGCTCCCCGCTGAGCAGAGAGCCCGATGGGGCTCGATCCCAGGACCCTGAGATCATGACCCGAGCCAAAGGCAGAGGCTTAACCCACTGAGCCACCCAGGCACCCCTTACCTTTAGCTTTTATTTTATTATTATTTTTTCCTTTTTGCTTAGATTCCTTCAGCTATTATTTTTATTCTTTTGTATTTATAAGGAGTTTCCTCAAATATTTTGTAAGATGAGGCAGGATATATATAAACAAACAGAAATAAACACCGACGACTCCACTTTTTCATTGCCCCCAAAGTTGTTCTTTTTGGAATTGACCACGTTGTGGGGGGACAAATCTGTGAGCTTTCCTTCAGGCACCGATGAAAGTTGAGTGGCTGAGGTAACCTTCACTGAAGCCTGACTTCTATTCTACCTTTGAGATCATTCTCTTCCACCCAGTGAGCCAGTGAGCAGTAAGTCAAGATTTATGGACACGGCTTGGCTTTCTGGGGTCACAGCTCATTGGATGGTCTGTAGCATGTTACTGGGTGACTTCCTGCCCCGGAAATGTCCCTCCAAAGGAAGGACAGTCTCCTATTTCACTAATAAATCAAGTTAACTCCTCTTCGTTGACTTTAAGAAAATAACCTCTCTCTTCCTCCTGGCAAATTTCTTTCCCTTGGTCTCTGTAGTTGCTCACGCATGATTCTTGTGGTGGGAAGTGTCAGAAAAGTATTAAAGTTCTTAAATAAAACTACCAAACCCTGTAATTCAGGAAACACACTTTAACGGAGCTCTTGCGATGTATAAGGAAGCTTCCATGTGTTAGTTTGTGGAATCCTCACAGTAACTCTGTGTGGTGAGTCTTCTTGTTCTCATATTTAGGCTGAAGAAATGGATGCTCAGAGATGGTGTGTATCTTGCCCAAGATCACCCAGTATTGGAAGAGAGATGCATGCCACGTTGGTCCAACTGTAGGAGGCTCAGTCTTTGTAGACTACACTGCCCTACCTCCGCCTCTCTTAGGCCTTCCATTGAGGTTATGAACTTTGAAAGGGAAATAATATGCTTCCTATTTTGAAAATAACAAAAGAAAGTGATTATATAACTTTAATAGTAAGTGTTGTATATGTATCCCAATTTAAAATAAAGCCATGAAATTTTCCCTGATCATTTAAGTGTGAGAAACACGGATTTCTATTTCTTTTTTTGAAAAAACTTTATTTGTCAAAGAGAGAGAGAGAGGCAGGCAGAGGGAGGAGCAGGTTCCCCACTGATCAAGGAGTCTGATGTGGGACTCGATCCGCAATCCTGGGATCATGAGCCAAAGGCAGATGCTTAACCAACCGACTGAGCCACCGAGGCGTCTCTATACCTCTATAAGCACTGTATTATTGTAAATGCACAGTAAACAATATTACAAATAATTTATAGATGACTCATCTGGGCCCTGCAGTTAAAAAGGGCTAGAGTCGGGATCCGAATACAGGATTTCTGACTCCTAATCTAGGGTTCTTTCTTCCGCTACAATATACACCATTTTGTGAGCCAAAAAAGGAATTTTCCACAGTATAACCCTAATGCTTTGGGGGTCAAATGAGAAGCTGGTAGGGGAATGGAGGGCTCACACCTGTACCTTCGTGTCACTCAGTACAACTCATGAGAATGTTCATTTTGTTGAAAGTCTAGCAGTTAAAGTGTGATCATGGGTTCCAAGGAATGCTTATTAGTTTCCTAGGACCCAAGGGCCAGATTCCGTTCTTGGGTGGAACTTGTACTGATGTGACTTTATTTCATTATTCCCAATTGACATATAGTTTAAAACCAAGAATGCCCACCGGGCTGTGAGTAACGATAATCCCCAGTGAATAAAAAGCAACACTCAAATGCTTTGCTTTAGAGATTCTTAATCTGCTTTTTTATCTGCTTATCTTTTTATCATTCTGTATTTTGCTTATTGCTTTAATACAGTTTTTGTACTTAGGGAGAACCTATTTCTCCTCCAAACACCAACTGCATAAAACAACCAACACATTTATTCAGTCACCCCTTCCTCCCACACTTGTCCCTTGCTGTCACCGAGGAATGAAAGTAGTCAAGGAAGAAAAAAAAAATCATGCAAGAATTTAGACATTAGAATGCAAGTGAACTCCAGTCGTGGTAGACTCGTACGGGGTGAGCTCAGTGTTCCTTACAACTCCAGACGGAACTGTGCGGACGTGGAAGTCTCCCATGGGAAGGTCACCTCCCTGCCCCCGCAGCGGGCTCTGCCAGCTTATTCTCCTGGGTAAGCTGTGAACTCCACTGAGCAGGGCTCATATAATAGCTTCAGAGTTCTTAGCATCTGAGAAAGAGAAGGGTCAGAACGCAGAAGTAGCGGGTGTCGGATTTCTCGGGCACTTGAAGGATTTAACAGACAAGAAAAGTGCTAGTTTAGGGACAAAGATCCCGGGGGATTCTCGGAGGCAGCAGGTGGAGAGTGAGGGCTCTGAAGTCAGAATCTCGAATTCCAGACCCAGCTCTGTTGTTTTACCGACTTTGCAACCTTGAGCAAGTAAGTCATCCGACTCCGAGCCTTCGTGTTCGCGTTTATGTGAAAAGGAGATTGTAATATTTTACTGAGTCTTTGTGACTTTTAAGGTGATGGGGTCAAGTTATGGGAGCAGAGAAGGCACTCAACCAGGGGCCGCAATGATGACAAGGATTCGGTCGCTCATACAATAAATCCTGAGCCCCTCTCTGAGCCGCGTGCTGCTCTGGGCACCGGGGAGATCGCGGCGAACCCGGCAGGACCCAAACCCCCGCCCCCAAGAGGCCGATGTTCTAGCGGGGAGATGGACAATGAACAAGACGTGCAAGCGAAACCTACAGCGAGTTAGAGCATTGATCTAAACTCCAAAGGAAAAAAAATTAAGATAGGAAAGGAGATAAGCAATATTAGCGGAAGTTGCAGGGGGGCCTCCTGCAGAAGCTGAATTTGTGTGGAGGCTTAGCCTAAGTGAGGGAGAAAGGCAAATGATTCCTCGGGGGCCCAGCAGGGAGACCGACTGAGGTGGGAGTGTGCATAGCCAGCTCAGCATGTCACCGGGAGGCGGGGAGGCGGGGAGGCGGGGAGCTGGTGTGGAGGAAGCCGAGGAGAGTGGTAGGAAGTCGGGAGGTAAGGGGGCCGAATCCAGCAGGTCCTTGGTGCACAGATGGGGAGGACTTTGGTTTCCACCGTGAGCGTGACAAGTGGAGTCCTGCTAAGAGGTGTGACCTGATCTCATCGAGCCTGTAGCAGGGTCCCTAGGTTACTGCCTCCGCGTGCTTGTAATTATGGTAAAGCGGAAGCAATGCCGTGAGATGCAAAACAGGGCCGGGGAAGCAGAGACGCGGGGCATGTGAGTGTGGAGGGCACAAGCCCCGGGGAAGCAGAGCGTAGGACCAAGCCACAGACGGTCAGCGCCGCCTTTCTTCCTTTAGACTGGGCTAGAGCGGCTGAGGGAGACGGAGGGAGAAGGGCCTGGCCTCCTGCCCCTCCACTCACCACGTCCTGCGGCTGACCTCGGCGCTCCCACCTCCACGCGGGTCCTTAGGTTTGAGCACACTTCCATCCCGGCATGCCCCATCTAGCGTCCAATTTCTCTCTTTAAAACCAGCTTCCTCGCATTTGTTCCACAAATGCTTGTCAGTCGCCTGTTATATGAAGGCGCTCTGTTAGGTGCTAAATTTACAGCAGCCTAAAAGATTATAAACATTTCAGGGTGCCTGGGTGGCTCAGTCCTTAAACATCTGCCTTCGGCTCAGGTCATGATCCCAGGATGCTGGGATGGAGCCCTGCGTCGGGGGAGGGGGTGTCCCTGCTCAGCGGGGAGTCTGCTTCTCCCTCTCCCACTCCCCCTGCTTGTGTTCCCTCTTTCCCTGGGTCTCTCTCTCTGTCAAGCAAATAAATAAAATCTCTAAAAAAAGAGATTAGAAATAGTTCAAAAGCCTCACAGGGTCCTCAAAGAAAAATCAATGCAGTCCTGTAGGTGTGGATACATTTAGGAACTGAGAAGGAAAAAGGGATGCTAATTTTCCGGGGGGTCCCCTCTCCTTCTCCCAAGTTTGTTAGCTTTGGGGTTTCCCTCCAGCTGTACACGGTGTATTATCTGAAGTCATTTACCCTGTTGACAATCACATTCTTGGAATAAGTAAATTCTCTGCCGGTGACATTGGACAAGCAATGCCAGTGACCTCTTTAGCCGCTCAAGTATTGGTCCAAGGGTTTAAAATAATAAGCTTCATTTTTCACTCCATCTTGTTGACAGTATCGGCAGGACTCAGAGTTGGAAGAAGCATTGTCCTCTTTGAGGAGTGGTTCAGGAAAATGAATGTTAAGCCTTTTGTAAATATTTCTCTAAAGTTGTAATAGTGATTTCAGATAAACTGTGTGAATAATTGACATAAACTTAAGATTCTTGCATTTCGTCAGCCTCGGAATGTTGAAGTCAATTATGTCATGGCCGGCGCATCCGCCAAAGTGCCTCAGTATCTCAATTTATCGTCTGTGATAGTAGGTGGAGACAACGGTATAGATTAAGGTAACTCACAGCTTGTTTTAGCCAACACTCTCAACTTTCTTGGCAACCAATGTTTATTACCGGCGTGGCCGACAAGCAGGACACCCGCAGACGGTAATGCTACCAGACAGGAAGTTGGCCAAAGGGTCAGTAAGAGCAAAGGAGGAAGAGGGGGATGTGGGGGTCCCGTGTGTCCGCAAACTGATAGAGCGAGCCCTTAATCTGTAGCTACAAAGGTAAGACCAGGCGTCTACACTTCCTGCCCCCCCGGGTCAATTCAGGCCTCGCCTGGGCCTTCCACTCTACCTTTTCGAGGACAGCCCCTGGATGTATCCCAGCACAGAGCAAACTTCCCAGGGCTCCTCTGATTCCCTAGAAATTACCTGACCTCCCAGAGAGAGTTATTTATATGGATGAATTTAAGCACCCTAAGAAAACAAAAAATCCAGCCTTGTTTTCATTAACATAGGGTCTCTGACCTGCCTCAGTGCAATGTGTATGCTGTTTAATATAAAGACATGAAATAAATTAAGAATACATTAGAATAGAAGCTCAAGAAGGGAGAGAATACAGTTGGTTTCCCTCGTTGACAGTTATCCAGTCCTAGAACAGTGCCTGACACATGGTAGATGCTCGAAAAATATTTGCGGGTAAGTGAAGGAATGAGTATGTTCACCAAGCTTCTGATCTCAAGGAGTTTAAAACCTAGAAGAAGGCAGAGGTCATCATCAGAAATCCTGCCAGCAGAGGCAATGATTTTGGGTTGTTTTAAGACAGGTAGAAATCACTTAGGGGCTCCTGGGTGGCTCAGTGCGTTAAAGTCTCTCCATTCAGCTCAGGTCATGATCTCAGGGTCCTGGGATCAGGCCCTGCATCGGGCTCTCTGCTCAGCGGGGAGCCTGCTTTCTCCTCTCTCTCTGCCTGCCTCTCTGCCTGCTTGTGATCTCTGTCTGTCAAATAAATAAATAAAATCTTAAAAAAAAAAAGAGATCACTTAGAGGAGAGAGAGAGAGAGAGTGTGTAAGTCTGTCTGGGTTGATGAGAAGTTTTGTGATGAAGGAGGGGTCTTTAGGAGGAAGGGAAGAAGAGGAAAAGAGAAATGAAAAATACAGAATGGGGACTTATGTAAAAGATCAGTGTTTGATTTTTTTTCTTTTTTAAGATTGCATTTGTTTATTTGATAGACAGAGAGGCAGGCTGAGAGAGATGGAGAAGTAAGCTCCCTGCTGAGCAGAGAGCCCGATGTGGGGCTCGATCCCAGGACCCTGAGATCATGACCTGAGCCAAAGGCAAAGGCTTAACCCACTGAGCCACCCAGGCGCCCCCACTGTTTTATTTTAAAGACCTAAAAGTCATCTCTGGTAATAATTAAAAGCCCCAAGACATCAGGAACCAGGAAGAAAGAACACGGAGAAATTTGAGAAATCAAATATAAGAACATTAAGATATAGTAGGTGCCCAACTAATGTTTGGTAAACAAATACCACTCCAAAAAGTCATCCCAGCCCCCACTTTTTTCAACTTTATAAATAATTATATCAATTGGCTTTTTTTTTTTTTTTTAAAGATTTTATCTATTTATTTGTCAGAGAGAGAGCGGGAGCGAGCACAGGCAGACAGAGTGGCAGGCAGAGGCAGAGGGAGAAGCAGGCTCACAGCTGAGCAAGGAGCCCGATGTGGGACTCGATCCCAGGACACTGGGATCATGACCTGAGCCGAAGGCAGCTGCCTAACCAACTGAGCCACCCAGGCGTCCCATCAATTGGCTTTTTAAATGTAAACATATTAAGCCTTGAAGTTCTGTGTGAAGTGAAGAGAATAAGAGAAACCGCAGTACAAAGGATTATCAGAGTGGTTGGTGAGAACAGTGAACAACAGTGAAACTCTAGGGCATTCATCATAACGTTTGCTTTCACATAAACCCTTCACGAGACAGATACAACATAAAATATACAAGTGAGCTTTCTTTTCTTTTTTATATAAAAAATCATTCCTTTTTTATATAAGAAACCATTCATTTCCGAGGCCTTGTTTCATTCTCATTTTGTTGAAAATGTCGGCAAATAATGCAGAGAGGGTTTGGTTCCGCAGACGGTAATTGGGGCAGGACTGTGTCTGTAGTTCTCTTCATTGAATACACGGCCCTAGCTCCACACCTGGCCCTCAGTAGACGCTCCCCAAATACTTGTTGATGAACCAGTATTTCTGGGGGGTTCTATGTGCAGAGCTCTGGGAGGTAAAGACGACACCAGATGGAGTCAGGGCTCCCAGCTCCGAAGAGTTCAGAGCCCAGCCTGGGGATGGGCGGACACTGGGCCGGGAGCAGGCGCAGACTCTGCCAGAAGACAGCATGCTGAAGTGGAATCAACATAGTACCCAGTTGGATGCCACGTCACAACTTACGTGTTATGTTATTATCGGATTCTGTAAAAATGGGGAAAGTGGTGTTACTTCGTAAAGTGCAAATTGCAGGGGTGAGGGGATGGGGTGCCTTGATGAGAGGTCTGGAAAAGCTTAAAGGACATGGGTAGAAATTGGAGGTAACCTTCCCCAAATACATGCCGTGTGCCAGGCTGAAGCACTTTCCTTGCTTACTCAGTAGACGGTGAGCTCAATCCTCCAACGATCTCTGTGGAAAGCTCTGTTTTCTAACAGAAGAGGAAACCGAGGAACAATGAGGTGAAAGGAAGTCACCCAGCCAGGGACTTCCTTTCTGTGTGGAACAGAGCCCCACGGTCTGGCTCCAGAGCACCGGCTCTTAACCACACTGGCATCGGGTTTGGATAAGTGGCCCAGAGTGCTACGGGTGTGGGAGCAACCAGGAAACCCCCAGCTGTGGGGGTAGAGACCCTGTGGTTAGACGGTGCCCAGTGTGTCTGGGGAGAAGCGCATTTATAGAAGGTTGGCAGGGAACATCAGTAGGATGAGAAGGGGAGAAAGGCAGGAGGGAGTGATCAGTAGGGAATGACTAACACCATGTTACATTCACACCAAGATGTTATAGTGGAATATTTAATGAATGGAAACATCTTCCTGACATATGATTTATGAAAACAGTAGCTATCATATTCTAAGTCTTGCTATAGGCCAGGAACTGTGTCACCCGGTTCATGTGGCTTATCTCATTCATCCCCACAGCAGCTCTCTGGGGCAGGTCCGGTTGTCCCTCATCTATTACCACAGATGGCGAGTCTGAAGCTTAGACCGCGTTCGTGACTTCCCCTCGCTCATGTTCTCTGTGTCCCTCCTCAAACTCGGGACCGCCGATTAAGTAAAATAGAAGCTAGCAAGGGCCAAACTTACAAGTTCATTATAGGAATTTGGTCCATTTTATATATTTTAAGACCTATTGAAGGTTTTTGAAAATGTGAGCAACTCTAGTGTGTAATTACTTTTTAAAAAAAGATTTTATTTATTTATTTGTCAGAGAGAGTGAACACAGGCAAACAGAGTGGCAGGCAGAGGCAGAGGGAGAAGCAGGCTCCCTGCTGAGCAAGGAGCCCGATGTGGGACTCGATCCCAGGACGCTGGGATCATGACCTGAGCCGAAGGCAGCCGCTTAACCAACTGAGCCACCCAGGCGTCCCGTAGTGCGTAATTTTTGAAAAAAGAGAAAATATGGGTCAGGTTTTGTTCTTGTGGTTTTTGTTTTTGTTTTATTTTTTCCCTTTTTTATTCTCAATCATCATCATTGACATTCCACAAGCATCCATCGGCATAAGACAGCTGGACTGAGGTTATTTTGTTCTGTTGGTTTCCAAAACACATCATCAACTTCTAATATACTGTAATCAGCTATTTGTTTGTTACGTTTCGATTGCTTCGCCACTGCTACCCTCGGCACCAGAAGAGCAAGGGTTCCTTACTTACAGCCTTAGCACCTAGAACAGTTTCTGGCGTGAAGCAAGCATTGAATCACTTTGTTGAACGAATTATAATTTTTCAATAGACTTTATTTTTTATAGCAGTTTTAGGTTCACAGCAAAATTGAGTGGAGTAGAGAAAGTTCCCATATGTCCCCTGCCTCCCCTCCCTTGGATAGAGTCCCCCATTACCAATATCCCCCACTGGAGTAGAACATCTGTTACAGTCAGTGAAACTGACTGTTTCATTATCATATTGACTCATCATTATCCCCCAAAGCCCATAGTTTACATGAGGGTCCACTCTTGGTGTTAGACAGTCTATGGTGTAATGTCATGTATCTAGCCTTCTACTCTCACACAGAGTAGTTTCACTGCCCCAGACTTATTCATCCTTCCCTTCCCCCTAACCCGGGCGGCCACTATGATCTCTCTGTTTCCATAGTTTCTCCTTCCGGAATGTCAAGTAGCTGGACTTAGGCTGTATGTAGCCTTTCACATTAGCTTCTTTCACTTAGGAATACGACTTTAAGGTGCCTCTGTCTTTCCATGGCTTGAAAGCTCATTTCCTTTTAGTGCTGAATAATACTCCGTTGTCTAGATATACCACAGTCTCCTTATCTAGTGAATTATAATTTTAGACCAAAAAATGAGACAAGAAGAACTCAACGTGTAAGGTCACTAAACAGTTGCTTCGAGGGCGCCTGGGTGGCTCCGTTGGTTAGGTGACTGCCTTCCGCTCAGGTCGTGGTCCTGGAGTCCCAGGATCGAGCCCCGCATCAGGCTCCCAGCTCCATGGGGAGTCTGCTTCTCCCTCTGACCTTCTCCGCTCTCACTCTCTCTCTCAGATAAATAAATAAAATATTAAAAAAAAAAACCAGTTGCTTTGAGTGGAGTTTGGGAGTTGGAGCGTGAAGGGCGGCCGTGAGCGGAATGGCATAGAGTGTCGTGGATGGAAAGTGAGATCCTTCACCCCTTCAGCTAATGTTTCTGAGCACCCTCTGAGGGAAGGCAGGGTGCTGGGTGCTTGAGGGTGTGGAAAACAAGAGGCAGTCCCTGCCTTCTCCCCACCGTACCCTCGGGCTGCCAGTGGGGCGTGGTCCTAACCGGTCTGTCGGGCTCTGCAGAAGTCCAGCGGGGCCTGGAGCAGCTTACCCAGGGCTCTCTCCTCTCTCTGAGCAGATCGAAGAAGGGGGCAGAGCGGACTTGGTGAGCTCCAAACTGCGGGCCGGGGACGAGGTGGTGCACATCAACGAGGTTGTGCTGAGCAGCTCCAGGAGGGAGGCCGTTTCCCTGGTGAAAGGATCCTACAAGACCCTCAGGCTGGTGGTACGCAGGTAGGCTGTGTGGTGCCTCCACTCTCCCTCCCATACCAGCCCCCACCCTGCTCCACGTCCTGGGAAGAGCAGGGATCAGTAGCTTGTTCTTTAAGTCTCCCTGCGTGGATCAGTCTGCCTCCCCACCTCCCCGCTGCCCTGCCCTGGTTTTTCCCTTATCCTTCCTATGGCATGTGAGCAGGAGGTTGATGAAGACGTTTCAGACACCACTTTCTTTTGAAACACTGGCTTTCCCAGCAGGTCTTGGGCTTGGCACTGCTCTGCCTCGCGGTACTTTCTAAATTTCTGGGTGTAATGAAAAGTGACTGATCCCCGATGTGGTCGGAGCTCTGTGAAGCCTTGTCTCCTTGTGGAACTAGGGGAAGCAGTTGGCTTGGGGCTTTAGGTGGCATTCCACTAGCCTTCCCTGCACCTGCGCCCAGCGGCCATCCAAATAAGCAAAGGCCTTCTTTTGTTTGCTTTGTCTTGTTTTCCTGGTGGTGACCCTGGTGGCTCTTGGAAAAGGTTTGGGTTGTGATTGGGTATAATGCCTTAAAGTGGCTGATCTCCTACTCCCAGGAAACCTGTATCCATTTTATAAAAAGGGTAAAGGAGTTAAAGCAATTTTTTTAGCACTGTTATAAACCGAGCACTGCTCTGGTATTTTCCATATGCTAGCTCATTTATGCTCACAAGAATCTGGTGAGATAGCCATCACCGTCCCCACTTACAGGCAAGAGGCTGCTGAAATGGCTGGAGGTAGCGGAGCTGGTAAGGGGGAGAACCAGGAGAGAATGTAGATACCCTTGGTTCCGCTTCATCCTGCCACTTGAGAGTCATTACCTTGACCTACTAAGCCCTAGGCCTGCACATTTTTCTTATTTAGATATTTCTTCACTAATCAGGTTTTAGCTGCCTTACGTGGCAACTAAATGTTATAACATTTGAGAATGTTTTCACGTTGGCTAGAACTCTAGGAGTCATTCATCAAGTCATGCTGTTTTCAGGATGTGAAAAGTCAGCTGATCTTTTCATCCCTCATAAGAAATGCTCTTATGGGATCATTCACTCCTACATTCATGCATTCCTCAAACTTTCCTGAGGGAGCCCTTGCTGAGGGGACCTCAGCTCCTCCCAACCACAAAAACACAGCACTCAGTATGGTCTCACCACGTCCCCAGGCTCTAGAGACTCTCCTCAGTGCTGGGCTGTGTCTGGCTTGTCTTCAGGGCCATCTAGCCACATGCTGCTTCTCTGGTGGTCAGGGATGGAGAATGGCTTGAAACAGAGAGTTCGATCGGGCCCAGGCCCAGAGCTGATCTCATTCCAGGGTTGTCTAGCTTGTGACCTTGGGCAACTTACCTAACCTCACTGAAGATTTAGTTTCCTCATCTTTAAATATCTACTTTACAGGGTGATTGGAAAGATGAAATGAAATCCTGTACATCCTCCTGGTAACTACTTGGTAACAATAGATGCTGCTGCTCTTGAGGTATTATCCGCCAGCTCTAGGCACAGGCCCATTCCTTATGGGCCACGATCTGACTAGAGCAAGCGGTCATCCCAAACACAGCAGCTGATTTCTCAAGCAGGTATGTAGGAAGTCACAGAACTACGAGGCCTATTCCATGTGTCCAAAAGAGTGCTGAAGTTTTCGGACTCATTTTGGCGTTGGCACCCAAAGCCCAACTTTAGAACACTGGCATTTATCTGTTGGCAGAGGGAGAGTGGAGTCCGTACTCTTCATTTGTTTTGATGGGACTCTAGTGGTAGATTAGCTTCTGGAGAGGACGCCTCTGTTTCTGGCTATGAAAAGTAGTCTGGCCTTCTGTTCTGCCTTCGCATAAGATCTGAATTACTTCTAGCAGAACAGAAGACAGTCCTGGGGTGGAAATCTGGCCCTGTCATTTGCAAGTTGTGCGACCTTGGACCTCTCTGAGCCTCAAATTTTTCATTTATAAAATAGAAATAATAATGCTTGCCACAAATGGACATTATATGGATTTAATGAATAAAGAATAAGGACATAGTAGATGTGCAATATTTGATCATTATTTTTCTGGATTGGGTTAGAGGGGCATGTGGCAACACAGAGGAGTACTGTCGTATGGCCAAAAATGCTGATGGCCTCGTTATCAAGAGATGCTCCTCACCACCATGACCCCCCCGCCCCTTATTCCCTTGGTGAATTTACTATCATTAAGGGGCTGGTCACCAAGCTTACTGGTACAGAACTGATCATGGCAGTGCCCAGGAGCTCATGAAATTTAGGCATGTTCACTTACATTACCCAAATCCACAAAAAAATGAAGGATATGTGCCATAATGTCAATGTACGAATTCCTTTTGAGAAAGATGACTCTGAGTGGAACAGGTATCCCAAGTGGTCCAAGAATTAGTGTTCCTTACCTGTCAGGAAAACTAAGTAAGAAGTCTCACCATAATGAAGTCAGGCTATTCCCAGTGACCTCCTTCAGAGGGAAGGGAGTGGGGCTGAGGCCACACTGTGATGGCCTGGTGCCTCAGTTTCCTCTAGGGACATGTCTGCCAGGTGGCCCAGATACTTGCACTGGTGAGTGGGGACCCCCCCTCCCCCTTGCCGATGGCAGGGAGTCCTGCTGCCTAAGCCACACTCTCCAGTCTGGTTTCTTCCCTGTGTGGTGGCCCCCCCCAACCCTGAGGCAAATCCCCTTTCTGACTGACACATTCTTTCTTTAGATATGCTAATGTGATCGATAAGGTTATTGAAGAGTCTTTGCTGTCCCTGCTTTCCGTGTGGGAAACATTTTGCCCCTAAGATGCCTTTTGAATATGTCTTATCTCATCTATTATGTGTCGATTTTTATAGTGGAACTCTTGGAGTTTGAGGAAAAGGAAGCTGTCTTTACTTCTCACACCGACTGAGAGATGAGGATTATAAACTTGCCTTGGTAGACTTGGATGGACATTCCTCCCTGACCTTTCAGAGAACTGGGTAGAAGCAAGACCCTTTGCTCTGGATTAATCTGGCTTTGTATTGAGTAGAGCTGTCATTTTCTTGAGAAGTCTTGTCTTTCTACCTGGGCCCAAGTCACGTCCTGAGATTTCTTTTCCTTCTACCTTTTTGTTTGTTTGACAGAGAGAGAGAGACAGAGTAGGGGGAATTAGAGGAAGAAGCCCCACCAATGTGGGACTAGGTCCCAGGACCCTGGGATCAAGACCTGAGCTAAAGGCAGATGCTTAACGAACGACTGAGCCACCCAGGCCCCCCTCATTTCCTCCTACTTATTCATGATAGAGTGACATATGTATTTCATTCATTAATCTTTTTTTCCCTAAGTGGTCTCTGTACTTTTAAAAAAGTTTGAGGTGGCTTCCTGGAAACATAACTGGAGGGTCTGTTTCCCAGAGAAATCATTCATATAGTGAAAATGTACATATCAGCAGCTCCAGGTGTACCCACCTCCCCTCACCCCCACAAAGTTAGTTTTGGGAGGGTGAGGGCAACACTGCCCATCCATCATTAAAAATGCCAAGAATGTAGAGCAGAAAAGTGTTTGTATAAGTTTTGAGGGTGTCTTACCCAGTGACCAAAAACAATCAAAAGTAGAAACACCTTCTTTAAAGGCGACAGTGACAAGAGAAATGCAGAGTGTCAAGTGAGCTGTGGGTCAAAGACCTTACAAGATCTGCTGACCCATGAGGAAGGCAGAGCTGAGTCCTCCAGGAAGAGGGAGTGAAGGGGCAGTGTGCACACTGCAGGAGCAAAGAACGTGTTGGATATTGGATGCTGGGTATACAAAGAGGGAAGGTCTACTGTTAGTGATGGATAAATGGAGAAGAATGATAAAATAAGAAGTGGCCAAAGAAAAGACCTTCCCAAAGGAAAACAAACATCTTCTACTAAAGGAAACTTGAAGAAGGAAAACCTTTGTGGAATGCAAGGATAGTACAACAGATCTAAGTCAGGAAAGCAGACAGATACACGATTAAGAGTCAATACTCCAAACTCGAACATCAGTAGAGACTTTATCTGGCAGCTACGTGTGAAAAACAAGTCTTAGATCCAAGTGACTGTTAAAATGGAAACAAAGGAAAAAGTCTTTAAGTTTCACATTCTTGAGGGTGATGCCATGTGCTTTTAACACAGGGACGACTCCCTGTTGTTCGCAAATAACCTCAGATTTAAATGAAAAAAAAAAAGAAGTGACAATTTCACTTCAGAATAGACTGTTAGGGTTACTTGCTGGGTGTTCATCTAAACTCCTGTTCTTGGGGCGCCTGGATGGCTCAGTGGGTTAAAGCCTCTGCCTTAGGCTCAGGTCATGATCCCAAGGTCCTGGGATCGAGCCCCGCATTGGGCTCTCTGCTCAGCAGGGAGCCTGCTTCCCTCCCCCTCTGTCTGTCTGCCTCTCTGCCTACTTGTGATCTCTGTCTGTCAAATACATAAATAAAGTCTTTTAAAATACATAAATGAATGAATTCCTGTTCTTTCCCTGAGCTAGGGCTTCGATGTCCATCTTGAACTGAATAATCAGGACGGCATTGTGACCGATGGAGCTGTAATCCCAATTCTGCTCACCCCCATGACCCCCGTTTTCCTTGGCAAATCCCACCTCCCAACCTTTGGCATGAAGGTGCTACTTTTGCCCAGAATCATCCTATTGCTAAACTTGGTACCAACGGTTTGTTGGTGGGTGTAGCTAAGAAGAATTCTGGGTGTATTTCATGGTGTTTTGCCTTTGTTTTGCAAGGCTCGTCATGGAGGCCACCTACAGCCACGTCAAAGTCAGATTCTGCTCTTTTCGGGAGAGACTGACGCATGAGGTGGTGACTGGACACGAAGTCTGATGTCTTTAGTACTAGCTCTGCGACCCGGGGCAGGTCATTCACTCTATCTGAGGACTGTGAGAATTAAATGAGAAGTACATATATACAGCATGGCGATGAGTTCTCCTAAAAATATAATGCATATTTGTTAAGTAACCTCTTATGAGAAGTCTACTTTAATCTCTAGAACACAGCGTACGACTGGAGGGCCCAGTTGATGGGAGGACTGTGGGTGGGGAAATGGTCTTTCGGGGCACATGAGGCCGTATTCCAATTCAGAACAGTAAGCAGAAGGTGGGGGAAAGTGAGTCCCTTTTTTAGAATGAAATCTTACTCCTAAAGTTTCCCAGCATTTGTGCAAATTTGATTCAGCATTTCCCCTTCCCATACATTTATTCTGTGAGTGGACAGTGTTGGAAGGGAACGTGTATTTTTATTTTTTAAAATAAATGTTGACTGACAACATGTGTGTGAGGGAGAAGCAGAAGTTGATCACACATCTTCTGGGAAAAGAGAGACTGAAGAGAACGGAGGGGTGATTAGTGAAGTAATTAGTCATTAGTAAGCATCTGCCCGACATATGGGAACGGCCCTGTGCAGTGGGGCCGAAGTGAGCCTCTGGGTTTTGTCACTTTCTGGTCTGTGGCTCTGTCTGGAGGAAGAAATGAGAGTCCTGCGTCCATAGACGGGAGGGACTTGCTCAAGGCCAAGTGCTGGTAGCCTAAGTGAGAAGCTTGTTCTCTGAGAACACAGGTTCCTAGGGCCTCTTAGCCCTTCAAGTAGCGAACCGATGACGTTTCTACTCACCGCCCCCTCCGTTTAGAAATATTTGTGATGCTAAGCAAAACAAAACAAAACAGAACCAAAACTAGAAAAACCCCAGAAATTGATTTTTAACTCATCCAGGGAAAATTATTAAATGAAGAAGTGATTCCCACTGACCTTGAGCTTCCCTTGGGGACTCACAGTACATGCCTGTCACTGCTTTGTGCCTCCAGCTGCCTGCGGTTCCTCATCAGCCTCTGGAAGTAAAACTACTTGTTGCTTTATGATTGCTTCCTCCCTCTAACAGAAGTGACAAGGAAATTAAGTTTAACGCTGCCCTCGGGCCCACGCTCCCAGCAGAAAACCCATCCCACACACCTGAGGGGTAGCAGAACAGTTCCTTCTATAAAGAGTGGGATGACTTATTGGGGTGGAATGGGGGGGGCTCACACATTCGCTGCCGTGACTTTTTTATGTCCAGGTTGAGTTGTGAGACTACAGCTCACTTAGGATTTGCAAATCAGCGATGTCAAAAGAAGTATCTGGTAATGAACAGAATGCATTTTAAGGCCCTTTTAAAGGATGTGAAATTAGTGCTATTAACTTTTAATTTAAAAAAAGGATTTTGCAAATCAGTTGTTTTCAACTCACGGTTACAGTTTATAAAAGAAAATAATTTCTGGGATGCCTGGGTGGCTCAGTGGGTTAAAGCCTCTGCCTTTGGCTCAGGTCATGATCCCAGGGTCCTGGGATAGAGCCCCGTGTCGGGCTCCCTGCTGAGCAGGGAGCCTGTTTCCCTTCTCTCTGCCTGCCTCTCTGCCTACTTGTGATCTCTGTCTGTCAAATAAATAAATAAATAAATAATCTTTTTAAAAAAGAAAATAGTTTCTTGGAATATTATCGCTATCCATTCCTTACCGCCCCCAAACTATTCCCTCTCCCCTCTCTTCCCTACCACCTGCCTGAGTCTATTCCCTTAAAAAGCATCTATATTCTTAAAGCGACTTACTCTGATGAACCACCTGGTGTCCCTTTTGAACTATTTGAAAACAGTTTAAAGAAAGAATTTATTAAGACCTTTGCAGAGTAAACTGAACAGAACTCCCTATTTTCAAAGCAACAAAGTGCGAGTGGTAGGTTGAACTTTTCTGGAACATAAAGAGCACTTGTTTTTTCCTTACAAACTGACAGTCTCTACACCAGATTATGTCAGCACCAATGTCCGTGCTTAGAGATGAAACGGTAAACCACAGGCCCAAGGGGGTTCCTGTCATTGGGATTCCAACCCCATCTCTGCTGTGTTCTGACCGTGGTATGCTGGGCACAAATCAATCTCTCTGAGACTACGTTTCTTCTTAAAATGGAAAAAGTGATAATATCTTCCCTACTCAGTTGCTATAAGGATGAAATAAGACAGTGTGTTTGAAGATGGTTTACTGTGAGAAAATATTGAACCACTATTCCGTGAGAAGTATGTATTGTACAGTCTTAGCTCATGAAAATTTACCCGACTGCATCCTCCTTCCATAGTTCTATTTAATGCACACACTTATTTGCACAACTGAGAACATATGAGTTTTAAGGTTTCTGATTATATCGATTTTGCTAAAAGGAAATTTCGTTCTAAAGGACAGTATCAGCAAGGGTCAAGTTCAGAATGGGATTTTTTTTTTTTTTTTTTTTTTTTTTTTTTTTGAGACCAGCTTTCGTGGAGAGCTTCAGGGGAGAGAGTTCTGACTCTGAAACAAGCGGTAGCTCATCCGTGGGAGGCTGAGCTACAGGAGAGGACCGTCAGGCTGTGGCCTGGCTTTGCCTCCTGGTGAATCTTTGTTCCGTGGACTTAGTTGCTTGGCTTACACCGGCATATGTGGCACAGGCTGAGCGCAACTGGAAAGTGTAACGTTCTTTAGACAGCACAGTCTGTGGCCTTTGGGAAAATTATGCCACAAGAGATCTCTCACGTGGGCAGGTGGTAGTTGAGGACCATTAGGAAGCAACGATCTTTGAGAGACAATTGAGAAACTGTTCCTGAAACTCCGGGGACTCGCCTCGTGCGTAACACACAGGGCTTCCTTTGCCTCACCTGGACACGGAAGCCGAATGAGAAAGATTTGTGTAAGTCCCAGGAATTGCCTCTCGAGATATAAAAAGGGGCTGCGGGCTGTGCACTGTGGCTGAGTCCTCCCGCAGCGCAGGAAGCGGGTCTGTGACACCTGTGCCCTGTTGAGGAGCGCACGGAGCTAGAGCGGGGCCAAGGACGGCGGGCAGTAGCCGCCCTGTGACTTCTGTGTTGGAAGCTTGTCACATCTCCTTCTGTATCTCCCAGCTCCACATGCTCCCCTAAAGCTTGCGATGACCCT
The DNA here is from genome assembly GCA_003697995.1 of Taxidea taxus jeffersonii. Lineage (NCBI taxonomy): Eukaryota > Metazoa > Chordata > Mammalia > Carnivora > Mustelidae > Taxidea > Taxidea taxus. The sequence continues at coordinate 48,117 of ML093114.1, read as the reverse complement.
CTTGTCGTCCCTGCCCCCCTTGTCCCTCACCCATACTTCACTTGTTCTTGGCAATTCGGAATTTGAGCAAAGGGGTGATGAATAGCGGGGATGGGAGCACAGACCCCAGGCTGGGTCCGGTTTGCATCCCAGGCTGGGACCCAGGCTGAGACTTCCCCAGATGGGGAATCAGTATAAACTGAGAACTGCGGTAACTTACCCCCTAGACATTTTTTCCACTTGAGCAAGTGGCGGCGAGGAAGGCAAGGAGGCAGCTGCGATGGCCATTGAGCCCCAGAAGCTTTTCCGAGAGGCCTGGCATCACGGGAATTTACTCAGTATGCTTTGAGAGGGTATTTCAACCCTGCTGGGACCACACTCGGGCAGGTTTGGGCTCCCCTGGAGTCCTAGGCTTGAATGTCACTGTCTAGAAGTCTCGTATTTGATTTCCTAACCAGTTGTTCCTTCCCGTGGAAAACTCACGTAACACGTTATTAGGTTTCCTGAGAGGTATGCAGTGAGGCTCCCTTACTGTAATGAGAAAAGGGACATATTTTCCTGCCGCCCGTGATGATAACCACTATTTTTGTTCAGTGGGTTACATGCGCTCACTGGCTATGCGGCGAATGCTAGCCCGCCTGCAAAGGAAGGCTGTGCTGTCTCCCAGCGAAGGGGCCTTGATGATGAAAGCCCCGGTTTCATTCCTGGGACAACACGGTTTGACTTCGAACACGTGTATCGCAAGTAGGGGTCGCCCCTCCGTGCCCAGCCCGCAAATCTTGGAGCCTTTACGAGGGATAGGAAGTCTGGGCTCTGGCGTCACTCGGAAGTTACGCTGGCCTCCTGTCCCCTGGCCCCAAACGTGGGCACACCAGCTTGAGCAGGTATGTTGGGGCAATTCTGATTTAGAATATGAACCGAGCCTGTTTCACTCTGCACCCTGGAGTCGAAATGGCCTAAAGCTGCACCTTTTCCAACGTGGCTACCCATTGGGATTTACGGAGGAAGTTAAAAACAGACCAATCAATGGGGGTCCCATCCCCCGAGTTCTAATTCCGTTGGTAGAGGGGGTAACCTGACGGCAGACACTTTTAAAGCCGCTTGGGTGATTCTGTCGTGCAGTAAAGTTTGAGAACCAGTGGTCAGAGCCGTAAATCAAGGAGAGAAAGGGAAGCCACGCGGAGGTAGGAACTAAGAGGTAGAAGAAAGACACGCAGAGGGGACGGGGAAATTAGGGTGGATGCAGGAGGAGAGCCAGGAAGGCAAACCAGGAGAGGCAGGGAGCAGGCCAGAGCCTTGTTCGTGGCAGGGAAAACCACGAGCAGACACAAAGGCACGTGCTTCAGAGGTTTCAGGACTGTCTAGGACCCTGACAGGCCTGCTGGGGAAGGGCTGCCCCCCCACCACAGTGGCTCCCGCTCGGGCATTTCTGGGAGGCCTGTTTCTCATTATTGCTATATGGAGGCAGGAATTTTTGAAAAGCTCATTAAGAGCTGTTGCTACCGATAAGGGGTGTGGGCAGGGGAGGGGTTGTCGGTGGGTAGCACTTGGTCTGCACTGCCCGCCCCCATGAACGTCTGTGACCTGAGCTGTTACCACCTGCCGTTGCATTGGGAGTTCATTGTCGCCAGCAGGTGTGGGGGCCACCCAGCTGTTCTGAGCGGGTAAAGCCATACCCACCATACCGCAGTCGGCACGTTCCCTCTACATGTCATTTCTGGCCGGTGCCCCCAGGAAACAAGCTGTGAAAGATGGCTTGCACAATGCCGTTGAACTTACTCATGCGACGTGAAGACAATGTCAAGAGGTCCTAGATTGGAACAAGCATGTGACCGGCTATCTGTCCTCGTGGAATATTCATTTCCTTTGTCAGTTCTGATTTTTAAAAAAATATCACACCTCGGGGGTGCCTGGGTGGCTCAGTGGTTTAAGCCTCTACCTTCGGCTCAGGTCATGATCTCAGGGTCCTGGGATCGAGTCCCGCATCAGGCTCTCTGCTCAGTAGGGAGCCTGCTTCCCCCTCTTTCTCCCCACCCCCGTCTCTGCCTACTTGTGATCTCTGTCTGTCAAATAAATAAATAAATTCTTTAAAAACAAATCACACCTCGTATAGCCACAGCACAAGTCCCAGACTTCTTGGGAGTGAGGGGTAGAGAAATGGTTTCAGGAGAGAATGGTTAACTGCCACCCGTTGTTAAAAACACTGTACATGTCCTCAGTGGAAAATCAGAGCTTGGAAGACCCAGTTTTGCCCTGTTCTGGACAATTCCGCTGTTTTTACTGTCCACTTTCCTTCTAGAGTGCATATTTTTGAGTCTTAGTTAATTATGATGGCTCTAAGATCACAGGTGTCCCACTAGAATCCTGAGAGGAAGCTTGAAATATAGGTCTGGAAGCATCCAGAGGCCTGTGCAGACCCTTAGCCTTCAGAAGGCAGAGAAATGGCTGGGTCTGGCTGAGTTGAGACGACCCCTAAGCTTCTTTATCTTTGATCACGGCGAGGCCCCAACTATGTATTTGGTACCATCGGTCTCCTGATTCTCTTGCGTCTGGGGTCCTCGCACGTGACAGTTTTGAAGACCCTCATTAGTCCTGAGTAAAATGATGCCTCGAAGACCAGCCTCTCTGCGCCTTTGCCTTCGGTTCTAAAACGTTGGTTCAGTTGCTCGTGGGACTAGAGGCCCGCGCTCTCCTCACCAGCTGCCGGGCTGCTTGCTTGGCTCGGTCGGCCCTTGCACAACACAGGTTCGAACTGCTCAGGTCCACTTACACGTGGAGTTTTTTCGATAAAAGCAATACAGTGCCATATGTCTTTTCTCTTCCTTAGGATTCCCTGGCTCCTTTTCTCTAGCTTACTTTATCGTAACAACACCGTTTCTCATACACGTACACAATACATCAATGCACCATCGGTAAGGCTTCCGTTCGACCGTGGGCTCCGAGCCGCTAGGTTGTTACGTTCTGGGGGGTCAAATGTTATATGCACATTTTTGTGGGGGGGGCGCCCCTAAGCCCCGTGTTGTTTAGGGGACCCCTGTGACAGTTTGTCCGTGCATTTGAGAAAGGTAACTTTCCACTCCCTCTTATGTGGGTGGCAACGTCGAGTGGGATGTTCTGCTTCGCGGGTAGAGGCTGCAAAATTATGCTGGGGGCACGGCTGCGTGGTGAGTTGATTGTTTAGGTAGGAAGGTTGCTGTATTGTTTTCATGAAGACTGTGGTTCTAGGGAGCCCTTTAAAAGGACCCTTTGGAAGAAATGTTTCTTTAAAGGGGTCCCTTGGGAATCAGCCATCGTTCTCCATCGCTGGTGAAGAAGCAGGGCCGTGAGCAAGGCCTGGGCGCCTCAAACAGCCTTTCATGAGATTACTCGGGTATTTTTTAATTTAAAAAAATGAACATTTTTTATCCATTATACCCTTTTGACTTGCTCCCTCACTTCCCTTATGTATTCGCTCAAATGCTATCCTTCCCCGTGTACCGCCCACTAAAACCTGCAGCAGCCCCTTCCCCGCCGTATCCCCAACACCCCTTGTTTTGTTTTGTTTTTTCCTACCGATGAGACATACGCTCCCAAAGTTACTCATTCTGCCTTCGTTCATTAGAAAAGAAACTCCAACCTGGTAGACATTCTGTTCGGTGTCCCCAGTGCCCAGAATGGCTCCTGGGCCATGACGTGTGCTCACTGAGTCGCTGCGGAATGAAAACAAAGATATGCCCCGTAGGCGCTGCATGGTGAGCGGCTCTTCCTAAATCAGCCCGGGGGCGGGGGGGGGCGGCTCTCTGACAAGCTGGCCAAGCGATTCGAAGGTCCACTGAGGCACGCAGCCCGCCGTGCTCAGGGGTGTGCCACGGTCTTCCTCTGGCTGGGGTGGGGGTGTGTGGGGTCATTCCTATGGATCCCTCCTTGTTTCTCTGGCCCACGGAAGCCCCCAAAGATGGGATCAGTGTCAGTTTCCCCGAAATGAAAGGCTAGCTTCGTGCTTCCTCTTGCTCAGGTTGTACAAGTAAAATTCAAAATTCAGATTTTCAGCTTGAGAGACTGGGGATGGTTCTCCTGTTTACTTTTTCACAAATATTTTAGAACACAACCCAAAGGCACAGAAATGTTCCAGAATAGCAATAGTGTGTGGCTTGCCTTCTTTCCAAGGGCATAGCAGCTTGTAGCCGTTTCTAAAAATAGACCTTTCTGGTACAGGTCACTAGGCAGGAATGGCCTCGTGTCACTCTGTTTACACAGTTTCACATCGCGCACACCTTCGTAACAACAGCGCTGACTTGGTGAGGCCCGAGGACCCACATGGGTCTGCGGGAACCTGCGGTGAGTGGATCCCGGAACGCAGCCCCACCGGCGCTGAACACTGAGCCGCGTGTTCCCCCCCCCCCCCGAGAGCAGCGGTGCTTGCACTAAGGGCCCGTTCGACCTTTGCTTCTTGGTTTCTCACCCCCTTTCCATCACTGCCTCAAAGTCAGGGGCAGAGGTCAAAACTCCAGGTCCTTCTACGAGATACTGACAAACAGAAAAATAAATTCACGTTCAGGAATTTAAGACCCAGTGTTTTGTTTCATTTTGTTTTGTTTCATCTGTCTTGCTTCCTCTTTGCAAGTGTGTGAGTTTCCAAGGCATCGCAGAGTGGCAAATTTAATTTTGAGGCCTTTCGATAAAATGTTCTGAAAAGGCTGACTTATCCTTGACTTTTTCAGAACAGCCCTCCAATAGGGAAAGGCCTTTTCCTTTTGTGTTATAGGTCATGGACACCCCTGTCCTGTCCCCTAAATGCAGACAATGTGGGTGGTATTAGGATTATTTTCTTGGGATTAACATTCTAAAATTAGGAGGATAAAAGAGCAGGGACACTTGATATTGAATTTACATGAGGCGATTGAACGGGACCAACGGGGCGGTCACTCTTTTATAAGATTCAGAGTAGGTTCTGAAGAAGTGGATTAATTCAGATCAATGTAGGATTTAATCTCTAGGAATCGATTTGGTTTCATGAGTTTGCCGCCGCGTTTAGATAAATAATTCTGGGGCGCTCTCTCACCTGTTGGCTTTAGGCATTCCAAGCATTTCATCCTCACATTTAATTCTTACAACAACCTGTAAAATAGGTGTAGTGTTGTCACTGGTAAAGTCTATAGCAGACTTTCCGTAGCGCAGCGTGGCCGGGGCAGGGCGGGGGCACGTCTATGAAGCACGGGTTTGAAGTCCAGCCCATGGGTCACAGAAGCCCAAACTTCCAAGCCAGTGGAAACTCAGAGGAACTGGTTTTCTGCAACTGCTCAAACCCCCAAAACGACATCGGTGACCGCAGTTGGGTTCTGCCAATGCTCCTATTGCTTTGCTTTAAAGATAGTTACAGACCAGAGCCTTTTGTCTTCCCTGCAGTGTTGCCTCTCATTCCCTTAAATAAATTAACCCTCCCATCTTGTCGGACTTGTCATGAGCAAGTCCACGTGCCCATCAAAACAGAACTGGGAGAAACAGCACAGCAAGAAGGGAGAAGGGACGGAGGGTTTCATGGTTATGAAGGAATCGGTACGGCCTGTCATTTTCTATTTTCCCCCGAAACGAAACAAAACATGCCACACCACTGGATCCCAGTCACAATTTGTTCTGTAATTTTTAAATGGTTGTGGTAGTGGATGAATGTAGAAATGTCACTCAGTGTATCACTTCTCTCCCACATAGTAGATGCTCAATAAATGAAGGTGGGGGTATAAGGGCTCGGTTTATGAGGACTTACCCAGAGCCCTAGCAGCCTCCGTCCAATGCAGAATGATTCCGCAGAGCCTGATCCAGCTTCGGAGAAGAGGAAATTTCTCTGTGTGCCCTGTTCTTGCCAGCCCCCTAATGAATCCCCCTGGCTTCTCTCCACTTCAGGACCCCATCTGTCCCACGTTTTTCCTCTCCTAGGAATTGTCCTCCACACCTGTCTCTTCCCTGGTTCGTTCCTCATTCAAACTTCCCTTTTCCACTTCTTGCCTCCTCAGAACCTTGCTGGGGATGACTTCCTAAGCTCCCAAGACATGGCTAAGGACAGCGGCAGCCTGTTGAGATCAATATAATCTCACACTAATAAAACGGCAGTAATAAAACTAGGATTCATACGAGTCGTGAAAACTAGTATTCATAAACTAGTATTCAGATTCATTCATATGCATCAGTTTTGCAGGTTAACGATACGGTGTTTTATCTCTGACAAATGTGTGGGTCTTGTCATTAGGAGCCTCTGAGTCATGGGCAGAAGGTGACCTGAACTTGGCCACGTCAGCCTGTGTGGCTGACCCAGCTGGGAGGTGTGACCAGAGACCGTGGCCCAGCAGATGGGGGTTAGGGATACATCAGATACCCTGACGGTGTACTCGAAATGCCCCTTTCACAATCTAGCAAGTCATCGGACAGAGGCATGGTGACAATTCAGATGTGAAAATCCATGTGTAAATATGGTGAGAAGAAAGTGACTGGTAGGGTTCACGTATGGATTTGCCCCTTCGCACCTTGTCCCCACGTGCACACGCCCAGTAGTGGGTCACATGGAGGGCTGACCAATCTCTCCGGAAAAGTACGTCCCTGAATTTACCTAACAACCCCGGTCACATGGTAACTGAGATATACAGAAACGAACATGGGTTCTTTAGTCTGAACCCAGTCTGGTCTTCCTCACGAACTCCTACTTGCCGGGTGGCAGGGAGAGGGAACAATCTGGACCCCAGCCAGACTAGAAGCGAGCCTGGTCTAATCGTGTGAATAGTCCCTTGAGGTAATGCTCAGTCTCTTAACATACCTTGCGCCCGTTCTCAGATGTCGTCCTCAGTTTCCACTGCCTGCCGCTTTGCCAGAATAGTGTGGGAAGGGGTGGGGCAGTGGTGAGTGTGGGCCTTTGAGAGCACTGTCCCATGGTGTCTCGGCTCTGTCCGTGGCCTCCCTTGTCATTGCTGGCACCCCCCGCTGAGCTCGGTCACTGTGCCCAGAGCTGGTCTGGGCCATGCATGTCCTTGGGGACCCCTAGCAGCCTCCCCTGGCAAATTCGGGCTCCCTCGGTTCCCACTCGCTTCAGACACGGTATCCGCAGACTTGTCCATCTCAGCAACACCTGGCCGGGGGCTCTGCCCCAGGACCGTGTCACATCATCATAGCTGTTCTTTCCACGTCTACTGGCTGGCATCTCACGTCTACTGGCTGGCATCTCACGTCTGCCAAAATTGAGGTGGGCCAGGCCCTGCTCTCAGGACCTTTCCCTGAGTCTCACAGGGAGTAATGCAGCCAAGATTCCCCGACTCCCTAAGTGCCCCTCATTTACCACAGGCTTGTCCTCTTCTCCCTGAGGCCAGAGAGGTGAAACCAGGCTTCTTTCTGAAAGCTTTGTTCTGTGACTTGCTACCATTCTTCCCCACGTTCCCACCTTTCCCTGGAATGGCAAGGACCGCACTCGCTCACTATTCTTTTTTTTTTTTTTTAAGATTTTATTTATTTATTTGACAGACAGAGATCACAAGTAGGCAGAGAAGCAGGCAGAGAGAGAGAGGAGGAAGCAGGCTCCTTGCTGAGCAGAGAGCCAAGACCCTGGGATCATGACCAGAGCTGAAGGCAGAGGCTTTAACTCATTGAGCTACCCAGGCGCCCCTCGCTCACTATTCTTGCTCTGCTCTGTGCCTCCCTTCTTCTCCAACTGCAAGCCTCCTGGCTTAGATGGGACGGGCATTTTCCTTGCTCTATAGGAAATATTTGACGTTGGAATCTTCCAGAAAGAACCCTGGATAGGTTACGGTGGTTCTCAAAAGGGCAGTCTCTGACCAGGAACTCCTGTGAAATGCAAATTCTCCGGCCCTACTCTAGATACTACTCTACCGTGTCAGATACTCAGGGTTTGGGCCTGGCAGTGGGTGGTTTAGCAGCTTTGCAGGTGATTCAGTAGGAAGCCTGCTTCTCCCTCTCCCACTCCCCCTGCTGTGTTCCCGCTCTCACTCTCTCTATCTGTCAAATAGGGTGAATAAAATCTTTTTAAAACATGGTTAAGATGGTAAATCTTATGTTGTGTATGTTTTACCACAACTAAAATTTTTGAATTAAAAATAAAATTTTAAAAATACCATGACTAAAGCAAAAAGTAAAGTCATGAGTTAAAAATGGCTTAAGTTCTTAAGCCAACAGGTACTGATTCGAGGGAAGGCCAGGTGGCTGACTCAGCGGCTTGCCCATGAACGTAATCTTGGACCTTAGAGTTCAGATGTAAATTTTGAAATAGATGCTCCTGGTACATTTGGGTATTTTACCAGGTTTTGGTGCAGTTTCTGGGCTACCTAAAATATAAGGAGAAGCTGGTCAAATAGATCTGAGTCTGGAATTGAAACAGGATAGTTGGTCTCCTAATGGCTATTGAGATAAAAAGTAATATATGCTTGGAATTTTTGCCTTGGGCATAAATGAACTCCTAGTGGCCTGTATCCTTCTACCTGGGAAGCACTGGCAAGTCATCAGCTTCTTTCCAGCTGCCAGAAGGGTGAGCCACTGGGAAGGGTCTGGCAATTCACGGTCTGTTGGTTTGAATAGAAGCTGTTGTAGGTCCCTTTACTGATCTCCTCTTCCAATCCCTCGGCTTTGGGCTAAGTGGGTCTTCCCTACAGGCAGCAACAAGGGCTTGGTATTGACAGAAGATGAGGCTTTAAACAGCCATCCTCCTCCCGAGGAGATGTTAGTCGCTCACTCAATAAAATAACATTCTTTACTATAAACAACTCATGTTTTCTCAATCTTGTTAAAAGACGAATGAAAGCATCTTTAGCGAACTGCTCCTGCCTCAGTAAAAACAAGGAATCTACTATGCAGAGCACAGCTTCAACAACTGCAACTCCTTTGCACTCCACTTACCACCAGGAAGCCCCTCCTGTGGGGAATTCTGTAGCCACTGCTGTCCTGTTCCCATTTCCATGCTGCACCAATCTCCTAACCACCAATCGTCCATATCGGTCTCCTGTCTCAGATCTATATTTGTATAAGACAATGTTTGCACAGGTCCCAGGAAATTAGTTTAAGTAAATAAAGCTAGGAAGCACGTATGCTAATGAAAGGTGGTTGATAGATACACATACATACATAGACATGTGTGTGTATCATGTATATATGATGTGTGTATATGTGTGTGAGCATAGATATGTGCATATATATATTTACTTACTGTATACATTTTTAAAAGATTTTTATTTTTTTATTTGACAGAGAGAGACACAGTGAAAGAGGGAACAGAAGTAGGGCAAGTGGGAGAGGTAGAAGCAGACTCCCTGCTGAGCAGGGAGCCCGACGAGGACCCCAGGATCATGACCTAAGCCGAAGGCAGATGCTTAACCAGCTGAGCCACCCAGACACCCCATTGCCTGCCTTTGAAGCTACACTTTTCATGTCTTAGCCATGAATCTAGCTGCATAACCTACTGTAATCTGGTTTTCTTTAGTTGTACAATTGTATACATTTTATCTCAGTTGTATATCAGAGGATTTTTATATTCTTTTTTTAAAAGATTTTATTTATTCATTTGACAGACAGAGATCACAAGTAGGCAGAGCAGCAGGCCGAGAGAGAGGGGGAAGCAGGCTCCCTGCTGAGCAGAGAGCCCAATGCGGGAATGATCCCAGGACCCTGAGATCATGACCTGAGCTGAAGGCAGAGGCTTAACCTACTGAGCCACCCAGGTGCCCCGGATTTTTATATTTTTAAGTGAGATACTCCATACAGAGTGACAAGCACATGTTGGCATCTGGTACCCATATAGGAAACATCAGGTATTGGTGATAATAGATAGGCGGAAGTAGCAAGCATCAGAACTCAGAGAAGCCCTTGGCTAAGTTTGCGGGCTCTATCTTATTGTTGGATTTGCTATGATTCTTTTTGGTTGTAGCTTTATTTATTTAAACCCAGTTTTATTTTTTTCAGACCTGAAGCAACTAAATCAATCATCAATTTCATGGTTAAGATTTGAACAAAGCAACAACAGGCAAACTAGTTGATGATGAAGGTCGAAAGTGGGGGGTAGAGAGCTGGAGTAGGTTGGAAAAGTCTGGAAGGAACCTTCTGCAGGGGCTGGAAATATTCATTATTATTTTTACCATTTACACAAGATTAGTGCACTTTACACACTCGGTATATGCTACACACCTTAATACAAATTATAAAAAGGAGTTGATGTAGGCGTACAGAAGGATTAGAAGGTCCACACATACCAAGTCCACTGGGAAAGCTAGTCAAATTTATTTTTAAAATGCAACTCAGTGAATTTAATAAAGTTCTTTGGCAGATTTGAAAACTTCCTCTTGGCCTGCAAACACTTGTTTAACCTACATTCAAAATCTGAATGTTTTATATATGAGAATCTGGCTTTCTGTCTTCTGGAAGAACATTGGCTCTGGCAGCAGAGGCTCGGAGCTCTGTGCAAGGTGGCATGAGGTGAGGTGGGGCTCCCCGCTTTGCTCATTTGGTCTGTCTGCCTGGCCTAGTGGGCACTGGAATTTGCCAGCCTGGTAGCCCAGACTCAGGATGGCTCGTTACCATCTTCCTCTCCAGCTGACTGTCCAGCCTGATTCTCTTCCAGGAGAGCGATGCTTGACATCTTCTAGTACTAAACTAAGGCAGGGAATTACCATGTCTTGTGCTCTCTGACCTCTCCAGCTCCCTCCATAGCAAGCGCGCATGAAATGTTGGCCAAGTGCGTGAAAACCCATTTGTAATGTGCTCACCGCCCACTCCTGTAGGTCTCCTGTCCCCTTCCTTTACAAGGCATGTGGGTTCACGCGCCCCACTGTGATCCACCTGCCTTTTTTCTCCTGTAGCACAAGATGGAGGTCAGGGAAAGCGAAAGGAAGAATGTTCTCCACACTGTGTTTAAATCATGATTTGAAGCAGGGTTTATTATACCAAATTATCATCGGGCTAATTGCTCGTCAGCCTCCCTCCTTACTGTGGCTGACGGCATTGAACCGATTTCCTCTGCTGACACCTGCCTGGCGGGGCACGGCACCAGTCCCTAAGGGGAAACCTGCTCGCTGGAAAAATACCCCCAACTCCTGAACATTGTACATGCCAGATGCGTCCGCTTCCTAAGTCATAACAAATCTAACATATACAGTGGTGTTCAAGAGTGTGTACTGTGAAATCAGGCTGCCTGGGTCCAGTCCTCTTTCTACCACTTGCTAGTTTTGTGATCTTGGGCAAGTTTTTCATCTCTCTGTACCTGAGACACTTTAGCGCTAAAGTAGGTATCATAGTCGTAGCACTTTTCTAGCAGGGTTGTTAGAAGAGTTGCAACAAAATACGCGAAGTACTTCGTATCCTTCCTGATACACAGTAAGCTCCCCGCTGTTAGCTCGGTCCACATGTGAGTACATGTATGGACTGAGGCTTGCTCTTTCCTTTATACCTTATTCGTCTTTTATACTAGCTGTGCAGTTTTCCGAGAGATCGAAAGGACTCATCAGCAGTGCCGGAATTCGGGTTCTCCAATGCTTTCCCTCCTGAGTGTCCTTATCATCGCCAAGAGTAAAATGAACCCAAATGTAATTCCTCTGTTATTCTTAGCACTAAATGGTAACTTGGGGTTCCCCCTCTGGGATGTCGGGACTTTGAAGGCATGACCAAGCTCAAGGCCGTGGTTTGCTACCTTCTGGCCGCTAACACTCTTGTGAAGAAATACCCAGGTTGTCCCCAAAGAATAGGGGATGTGAAGAGAGAAGAAAGAAGAGGAGTGGTATGTTCCTTTGGCTTATTAGTCTCTGAGGTCAAAGGCAGCACAACAGAATCAGAATTTAAATTGAAAAGTATAACGGGACGCCTGGATGGCTCAGTTCATGAAGCGTCTGCCTTCGGCTCAGGTCGTGATCCTAGGGACTTGGATCGAGTCCCACATCCGCTTCCTCGCTCAGCAGAGAGCTTGCTTCTCCCTCCCACTCTGCCTGCTGCTCTCCCTGCTTGTGCTCTCCCTCTCTGTTAAATGAATAAATAAAACCTTAAAAAATTATTAAAAAAAAAAAGAAAGAAAAGAAAAGTATGATGCTCCTGAGTAATACCAGGAGGGGAAAACACGCCTTCTGATCTCTGCTTTAAGTCCTACCATTACAATACAGGAAAGAGATTGTATGTTGATACTTTGGACTTCACTGACATCTTTTATGACTCTAAGAGGCATATAGGCATTATCTCATCAACCTCGATGTTGGTATGTGGTCAGGTTGAAATGAAAAAAAGTTTGCCCGAGTACAAAGTGAGCGTGGCTGCAAGTTGACTTTCCTTAGAGTGTCCTCCGGGGTCACACTCCTTTAGACACACCTGCATTCGCCAGCGAATACAATTTCCCATGAAATTAAACGAAAATGGGCTAGAAAAGAGAAACCGAGCTTATTAAGTTTCTTTTTAGGCTCCCTGCCCAGTTTTCTTTCAGCCTGGAACTTCTGTGTGGGAATTTGTGGAGTTGGGTTAAACTAGTTCTGAACTCCACTGAAGTTTATTTACTTCACGCATCATCATCACCCTTGGCATTGTCACTGTCCTTGCTAGTGTGACCTCTTCCTGCTAAGGAAACAGTGTGATTTCTGAAAGTGAGATGTGCAGGGTGCCAGTTCTACCTGAATTATTTCTGTGATTTTATCAAGTTCAGTTTATTTATGTAGCATCTGATATATGGTCAGTCGCTGCTTTAGGTGCTTAGGAGACAGCCGCGATTGGGGCAGACATCTCTGTCCTCCTTGGGCTGACATTCTCGTGAGCAGCAGACAGGAAAGCCACACAAGACACAGATGTGAGTTATACAGTATGTTAGGAGCTGATGAGTGCTCTGTGAAAAGAAAGCAGCCCAGAGGCCAAGAGGTTGTTTCGATCTCCTCCATTCATAAAATTCCTTCAATTCCTCCCGGGAGTGTTGAGGACAAACCTGTACTTTTCAAGAATATACTCTGCGGAGCACAAAGTATAGAGAAGTTGAATCACCATGTTGTCTACCTGAAACTAACACTGTATGTCAACTCTACTCCGACTGAAAATTAAAAACAAGTAATAAAAAAAATAAAAGCACACTCTGTAGAAGTACTTTGAGCTCCCGGAGCATGTCACAAAAATAGAAGGCCTGGTACAGAAGTGCCCTACAGGCAACCGAATCTCCCTTACCCAGGGGATGGGTCTCCCTTTTGCTGCTGGAGAAGAGTGTAACTATGATGTGTGGCCACCAAGAAACTGGAAATAAGTAAGGAAACCACATTTTCTTCATTATGTCGTGAGGCTTTCTCTCCACAGATCCCGATCTCTGACCACAAACACGCACCCTTCGGGGACATGTGCAAATGATTAAGGAAAATTACCAGTGGAAATCTGGTGTTCTGAAATCAAGCCTGTCTATCTTGGTCTGCAGTTTATCAAGAGGAACATAAAACTCTCCTGACTGTGGGTTTGTTTTTAAAAAGGTAATCTGAAGAAAATGTCCCGGGGTAGATGCGCTACTACCTTTTAGAGAAAAGGAAAAATAAAAACCCCTTATTTCTTTAAAATCTCATCTCGTATTCTTTTTCTCCATTTACCCCAGATATTAGGATGGGGAAGACACTCAGTGATGGTCTGGATTAGAGTAAGGACAAGAGCCCAGAGACAAAAAGCCACTTGTTCAAGGTCACTTAGCAGGTCAGGGGCAGAACCAGAAGGGAAAGCCCAACCCCCACCTTCTGGGTTCCACAGCACTGCTTCCAGATCAACGTGTCTTCAAACACGGATTGCATGACCCTCTACAGCTGATTGCCAGAGCAACCAGGAAGGAAATAAATGAGAAGTCTAAGATGGTTGTGAAAGCCTTCCAGATTCTCCATAGAAATCTGAGGTAGAGCAAGCTGGAAATGGGAGACGGGGCTGAGGGCAGGGCTCCCTGGGGGTGTCTGTGGGGGGACAGCAGGAGTGGGTGGCCTGTCTTCTAACTGAAGGGGAGCTGGTGCACACTGCAGGGTGAAAGACTCCCTAGGCACCAAAGTAGCTTGCCTTAGCTGTGACGGCCATCAGTTCCAGACCCTAGGACCCCAGACTTCAGGGTCCTTCTGCCCATGAGTGGCTGCAGGACCATGACAATGGGTGATGGCGACACACCGTGTGCTGTCTCCCTTCACATCCTGGAGCAGGTGGGACAGTGATCATCCTGCCCTTGTCTTTACTAGCAGATAACACTGGGCCTCCTCCCGAGGGCCGGGCACCTGTGCTAAGTGCTTTACTGACATTATCACGCTTGGTCCTCACATCAGATTCTATCAGCAGTCCCATTTCTGGGGAGAGAAAACGGAGACTTGGAGAAGTTCAGTAACTGGCCCAGAGTCACAAAGCTAGTGAATCCCGAAATCAGAATTCAAATTCTCCTTCACAGAGGCTGGTGGTTCAAAGTACGGGCTCTAGAGTCCCGCGGCCACGGTGTGCTTCCCGGCCGGGCTCCCTGCTAGCTGGAATTGTTCAAGTTACTCAACCTCTCCAAGCCCCCGTTATTTCCACCTGTGACGTTGCAACAATAATTGTAGTATTTATAGCATTGTGGTGTTGATTAGAGAATGCAACATAGTAACTACGTGTGGTTAATTACCAGTGTGCAGTCTTTAGCTGTAGTTCGGCCTCAGGTGAAATCACATAAAATTGCTATTGCAGTAAAATCAAAAATGGCAAAACACTGACAGCTTACCATGGTTCAGCCTAATACTACATAGGTACCCATTCTTTGTAAAATACAACAGCGGTTCCCTTATTCATCTCATAATTTGTGAAAAGGCGGGGAATTAAGTGCTTCCGTATAATTTTTTCCTTTACTTGCCTGTTTGTTTTAGCTTCTGTAAAGAATCACGTAGAGCTATCTTCTCTCCTAATGTAACAAGGCAGCCATGAGGACCTTACACACCTTACTCTGTTCCCAGAGTCTCTGATCTGCTGAGGATGTTGCCACAGAGAACTCGGAGGAGAGTGGGTTTGAAGTGACTTTAGATGGCACAGAGCAGGGCGAGGAGGAAAAGACGGATGACATGAAGGGAGAGGAGGCTTCTGGCTCCTTTCAACCACTGTTTGAGTGTTCTGCCGTTTCAGGGAATGCCATTCCCATACGAGATGGATGATTGTGATAAACAGATGTCAAGGGTAACCCTTTGTCATTGTGCCCCGTGGAGGCGAGCTCCTGATCGGTGGTGGGAGGTTGTTAAGTTTGACACATTCCAAAATGAATTCTGTGGCCTGGCTGCTCTTGACCTCTGGCTTGGTGGTGGGGCCGGGGCGGGGGGTGGGCGGTTAGTGGATGATGGAAGGTCTTGCAACTCACTTGTGTTTGGGGAGGTTGCAGGGTGCGGCAGGAAAACAAAACTAGGATCAGGATTTTGCCTTCTTAAAAGGAAAGACAGCGACTTTGGGAAGAATGCAGCTCTGGTGAGGAGCCAGTAGGATATTTGTCCCCAGCAAGAGGATTTTTCTGCCCCAGCCTGACCACCGTTTGGGTCCTGCACCTGCTTCCTTCCATCCTATGTCCTTAGAATTCACATTATAGAAGTATAAGTGGCTCTGGAGTTCATGTGGAACATTCTGGAGAGACAGTCTTTCTTGTTAATCCGGGAACTGCCTTTAAATAAAACGAGTCTCACCTTGGAAATGTTAAGCACATTTTCAAGGATTCTTTAGACTTTGTTGGTATCTGGAATGGAGATCACTACTGTGTGTGCAGTATTTGCTCCCTGCGATTTCAGACTTCTGCTGTGTGTCTGGCGCATGCTCCCTTTCCTTCTTCTTTCCTCCCACATCCGAAAAGTCATCTAAAAGGCTTCTTAAGATTTTTTTCGCAAGGTTTACAGATCAGTCTATCATCTTGGAGCCTATCATTTGTTTTTTTCCCACCACGGCAGCTGTAAACTAATAAAAATGCATTTACATAGTCATGCACTCAGACACACTTGGACACTGTTTTTCCTCCCCCCACCCCCATGTGTGCTATTCCCTTTCTCTCTCTTTGTGTCTATGGTTACTGTTAAGCTGACCCGTACAGTCTGGGGCAAATACCAAAACTTGAATCAGGCGCTGCTTCTCCATACCCCTGAAAAGCATTGCAATTTCAGAGGCTCAGATGATAGATTTAAGCGAAATTCCTTCAGCTGGTTGTAGTTGAGGAGCCCCGTTAAGATTCCATCCACAAAGGTGAGCTGCATGGCCCTCGGCCCACACTCAATTAGAAAATGCAGTGCCCTAATGTTGTTGCTTCCTTTTGTTTTTTGTTTGTTTGCTTGATTGGTTGGTTTTGTTTTTTTACAAGCCCTATGTTCATAAAGTTTTCTAAGGTGATTTTTTTTTTACAATATTGATTTTTATTGTTGGAAGCAAGGACTGTTGAAAGATTTTTCTTCTTTGATTCACCCTTGCCTTCTCTCGGTTTCTGTGAGAAGCTGTTGCTTGCAAAAGCCATAGCGAATTAAAAACGGAACTCATCCAGCTGCAGAGAAGCCCAAGTGGAGGATGGCAGGGGGGAGGGAGGAAGAGCAGAGCCCGGACCAGGCACTGGATGGTGAAAGCCGCCGAAGCCATTCATTCTTCCTTACCCTCGCCTTGTGGTCAGCGTGCTTGGTGCCATTGATGAGCCAAAGGAACTAGAGAGGCACTGTCTGGGGAAGGGCGGGGATGGCTCACCGGCTACCACAAGCTCTCCTTACAGCCGGTTAACAGCTTCCCGGGGTGCAGGGCGGGAGTGCGCGGGGGCCCTGGCCCGGCCAGGAACCGGTTCTCAGGTTCCGGCCGCGTGTACTTCCCGGTGCATCAGGGGCCGTGGCTGTCAGGCAGGCCGGCGGGCGATTGGTTGGGAGGAAGGCAGTAACCTGAACTGCCTTTTGTACTCGCCTACTCAGGGCAGCCCTCGGACTGCAGGTTCCCAGCCGAGGTGCCTGGGTGGTGTGTGACACCTGCGTCCTAGCTCTGGCCTTCCTGGGGCTGCCGCTCCTGCCCCCGGAGAATCGGAGAATCGCGCCTCTGTCCCACCTCCCTCGAGTCCCCGAGCCCCCTTGCCGGCTGGCTTGGCCCCATGTCACGCTGGACAGAGATACTCAGCTGAGGACCGAGGACAATGGAAATGCCGGCTTAGGCTTCCTCAAGGTAAGTCCATTTTAAATCAGATCTTTCTCAACATTATTTCTACATTGATCATGACAAAAATGCCAGGATTGGGAAGGTAAATCAAAGGGAGGCAGGGAAATTGCTTAGTTTGGACCTTTCTGATGAAATCACTGTTACTCGGCCGCCAGATGCGTTGGCAAAATAAAGATGTAAATGGGGGGGGGTGACAAGTTGTCCTCACCCTTGCAGACTGTTGGCACCGCATCGTGCACTCCTTCCTACTTGATGAGAAGCTCAAGTGATGATGGGACAAAGTAACTTTTAATTAAGGCCAACAAATATATGTGCCAGCTCATACGATGAAATAAAGTCGGTTTGCTTATCTTAGCTCCTCTCGATTATGCAGCTCCAGGACTTTTGGTCTAATTCCAATTGCCACTTATTTTTAAAGCCGCCCTTCACTTTTCCTCTTGTGGTATGAAAGCAGTTTTTCTTTTTAAGGTTTGTTCAACATAGTGAAGTTAGTGAATCTCACTTCAGCGAGGGGTTTCACTGTATTGCTTGGCTCGCTCTGCACATTCTGATGTTCGAGAAAGGCAGATTGTAAATGCAAGCTCCTAAGTTTGAGCAGCAGCGAGATGCCCAGGAATGCTAAACTCTATCCTGATCTCATTCTTCTTGAAGCTGGTTGACAGAAACCTCAGGGACCATCCTATCTCCCCTCATGAATTGCTGTCAGCATACATGTAATTCTAGGATTGAGTGATTCGAGGTTGGTGAAAAGACCAGTAGTTTGGTACTAGAGCTTACACCCCTGCCTGTTTTGTTGTGATAGAGAGGAAGTCATTTTCCCTTTGATTTTGATATTTTTAATGAAAACTTTCTATAAATACATAAAGGTCCTTTTATAAATCCAAAGAGGTTCTGAGACTACTGTCCCCAGCTTTTTTTTTTAAAGATTTTATTTATTTATTTGACGGAGAGAAATCACAAGTAGGCAGAGAGAGGAGGAAGCAGGCTCCCTGCTGAGCAGAGAGCCCAATGCGGGACTCGATCCCAGGACCATGAGATCATGACCTGAGCCGAAGGCAGAGGCTTTACCCACGGAGCCACCCAGGCACCCTGTTCCCAGCTTTTTAATTCCAAAGATATAAACACCTTCATGAAACAAAGATTTCTTCATTCACCAATTCTGAATGATTCTGTTCAAGTAGTAAACATAATAGAGAGAACAGACAAGGTGGCAAAAATGCAGATAAGCATTTAGAAACTGTTCATTCGCCGTCTATGCCAATTATCCTGACATATGTCTTTTTCCCCCGTGTTTGTAGCCAATTGGAAATTTCCATCCTTCTCATCTGTTAGCTAATTTGTTTTTATAAAAAACATTTTCCTGCAATAAGTTCAACATAGTAGTGATATAAACAGAGATAGTAAAAATGGCTGCTCTGATGAATGGAAGCGTCAGAAATAGCTTTTCCCATGGGCTGAAGCGTGCTCATGGCACGGGTCTGTACTAATCATCTTTGTGTGCGAATAGCACAGATGTTTGGTGATGATTGAGAAGTCAGATCGGTTGGTAGGTAGAGAGGTAGATGCCAAGTGAATTTATAAATGTTGAGGGAGTTAAAGGGGAAATGGATGTTGGAAAGTACAATTAATATTGTATATTTAGCATAAGTATATATTTGAAAAATCTACCTTCCCTTATGAATTACAACCTAGAGAATGTACGAACCAAGATGATTTCCTGGGTTAAGGATAAGTCATTTTTGTATGGAGAAAGACAGATACTACCTTAGTCCCAATCCCTATCTTAAAACACACACACATACACACACACACACACCAGTATTCATAAAAACCCTGTGTTTTAAAAAGGTACAGACTGGAAGAGAGAGCTAGTTGAAATACCTCTTTATCTCTAGTTTAAAAAGTCATAGAAACCCCGTATTCCACATTAAGAGTATAGAAAGTCCTTGTACATATCTGCAGAGTACCAGGCCCCCCCCCCAAATATGTGATGTAACACAATCGTTAACAACTAAGACACACACACACACACACACACACACATACACACACATTTCATCCCAAGAACAATATCATCAGAGAGGAAGATTGGGGCAGGGAATCAAGTATCTTAAATTCATTTTCTTCCCCAGCGAAAATTTTTAAAAAATATCCTTTTTGGACCTGTGGAATGCCTGCCTGACTCCCTCGGGTGCAAGGTGTCGAGAGTCCCCTCTCGCGTTGTGGAAGCACACAATGGGGCAAAGCGGAGCTCAGGCAGCCTTCCCCTCCCGGACACACATCCCCGGTCCCATTGGCTCTGCTTGAAGAGTTCAGTTATGCAAATGAGAGCTGCCTGGGTCAGACACGCCCTCCCTCCCCCCTCCTCCTCCCTCCCTCCCTCCAAAGGGCCGGAGATCTCAGCCTTTTGCCCCTGACTTTGCTAAGCTGTGCAGGCCTGAGAGCTCAGAAGCGGGAACAGCCAGGTGAAACCTCCCTTTGCCCCATGTGCTATGGCCACAGGGACAGACCAGCGAGCTGGGGTTCCCAAGAGCTAGACACATGGACAAGAAGCAGCTTCCCAAGTCCCCTCCTCTCTAGGTGGCTTCCTTGAAATGTCTCTGGTTAACAGGAAAAAGTTGGCTTCCTTGTTAGGCCAAGCCCCTGGAAGGCATGTTTAAAAACAACAAGAGCAGCACCTTCCCCCAGTGCTAACGTTCACCTTTTGGGGACACGGGTGGGGCGGGGGGAAGCGACAGTGCAGGACGCAGGATGGCTTTGGGAGGCAGGCATTTTGCCTCTCAGTTGGACAGAAAACAAGCATCAGGCTTGTTGTGGTATTTGTAGCTTCTCCTCTGATGCCACTGGGAGGAAAGATTTTCAACCACCTTTGGGACCTGAAGCTGGACAGGATTGCTCCTGTCCCATCAAGTGATGGAGGGAGCGCTGGAGTCAGAGACTTGAAGGGGGACGTTGCTGGTACAGTCCCCGCAGGGTCTGGAAGGCCACAGCTCTCGGGAAGGAATTTAAATGAGCCGCGCCCTGAAAAGCACTGGCTGCTTGGGATCACTTGTTTCTTCCCAAGCACCCCAGCTCCTTAGTGACCCATCAAGCTACGGGTATGTTCCCACGGAAGACTGGGGCCGGCATTCCAGACCAGCCCTGGGTGGGGGGTCCCCGGCAGTTCGGCCTGCGGTCTGGTCTCCGAGCGCCTTCCTCGTCCTCTCCCTGGCAGTGCAGAGGCTGGTCTCCGGCCTGATCTGGGCGCCGGGATTTCTGGGCTGTTGCTTAAACACGCCTCCTTCATTCCCCATCGGGATCCTCGCGCCGGCCTGGAGGAGAGTGGGGGCCAGATGGGCTGATTTATCCCAGAGCACCTCGAAATGAGGAGGCGGCAGAAACTCCAGTGCACGCGCTCCTTCTTGCTTTTCCTTCTGTCAAAGAGAAATCAGGAAGCCTTAAACCTCTCCCTCCGCAGCCCCGTCTGGACGCTGAAAATGCTTCGGTCCAGAAAGAAGCTGCCCCGCACCTGCATGGCTCTGTGGCTGGGACGGGGGGTCAGAGACCTGCGGACACCGAAGCGAATCAGGGGCGCGGGGCGGTGCACGTGCGCCCATCTGTGCTCGGGGACGTGGGCTTGCACACGCGTGTGCGCCTCACCTTCACGCCACAACTCACACCCCGGGGTGTGCTGGAAAGTTTGTCCCAAGCTTAACTGGGAAGGACAGCGACCTCTCGGCTGTGGCCTTTTCCTAGAGAGGCGGGATCATTCATCTATAACCGAGTTCAGCCCGGGGGGGCCCCCTGCCGAGGGAGGCCAGCCCCGAGCTGCGGGTGAGCTAGTCAGAGGGCGGAGGCGGCGGTGAGCTAGTCAGAGGGCGGAGGGCCGCCTCTGCTCCGAAGGTATTCCAGGAATGTTAATGCTATGCCCGAGTGCGGGGCTTCACAGCCGAGCTGGGCTCAGGGCCGCGCTGTGGCCATCTGTTGAGGCTCAGGAAGTCTCATAGCAACAGCGTCTCAAGAATGGTGCCTTTTTTTTTTTTTTAATTAAAATTAACTAACACAAAACCCAAAACTGCTCCGCTGCTCAAGAAGAATCAGGACAGGGTTCGGATTCTTTGTGTGGAATGATGAGCTTTTAAGGAAGAAAAGCCCCCACATCCTTAATTCCCGTTCTTTAAATGAGCAATTTGTACTTGGTTTTGAGGTCTTCATTTTTTCCCCCTAGGGTAGAATTCTTTTTGGGGAAAGGGGAGAGGGGAAACGAGTTTCCAAAGCTGTGGAGAAATAATTGGCAAAAATATGGTGGAGAAAAAAAGTCGGAGTTTTGAGATTTTCCTGGTATTTGCTGCGTTTAGCGACCCTGCCAGCCGGCAGCTGCGTTTCCCCCTCTGTAATACTGGCGCTTTGTAAGTCGGGCTGCTTAGCTGGTGAAGCGGACTTCGGACAAAGATGCTAATTTTACTGTGGCCGTCTGGGCGCTCCAGTGTGCATCTCTGGAGGCGGGGTTAGGAGCAGCCCTTGAAGAAAGCGACAGGGGAAGTAGCCTTTGCAGTTTGTTATTTTTCAATGGATGAGGCACGAAGTCGGCCTTTTCAGAAACCAGGTTTGCTCCTCAGGCTCGAAGACTCTGGAAAATGAGGAACCCGGGAAATAACCCTGGAATTTGAACGGCATTTCGGAAGGCGTCGTCTGTGCTGTCACTCTTGCTGTTGTACGGCCCTGGGAAAATAATTTTGCGAGACCTGTATGTCCTCTTAAGTTTGCGTGGGACGTTTTAAAATTTCCTTCCGGTCTTACCAAATAAAATTTCCCAGTGGGGTCGCAAAACATCCCAACAAGCGGTTGTGCCTACGCATGTGTGATTCTTGAGTGCAGCACCTGTGTGAAATACTTGTTTATATTCTTGATCGGTATTTCATATTCTTGATCGGTGCCTATTTCTACTCACGAAGTATTATTCAAACCTGACGTATGGCCCCTGACGGTCAAAGGGAATGCCACCAACCTTCAGGAAAAGGATATGGACTCTGAGTTTGGTTTCTAGAATATGTTTTTTTTTTTCTTTAAAGATTTTATTTATTTATTTGACAGAGAGATCACAATTAGGCAGAGAGGCAGGCAGAGAGAGAGAAGGAAACAGGCTCCCCGCCAAACAGAGAGCCCGATGTAGGACTCGATCCCAGGACCCTGAGATCACGACCTGAGCCGAAGGCAGAGGCTTTAACCCACTGAGCCATCCAGGCACCCCTCAAACTGATTATTCTTAAAAGAATTAAACTCCCAACCTTGGTTCCCTCAGTATTCAATTCTATCACCTAAAAAGGTCCCAATCCTCTATCTGCAAAATATACAGAGGGAAGAATGTACTTTTTAAAAACTGGCCTTGTTTCAGCCAAACCATTGTTTCTGTTATGAAAGTACTAAGCCCATACTCTCTAGGGATAGGTGTATTTTGAGACATTTGGTTTACGTTTCAGCTATGAAATCCTATCGAATTCCATGGAATTCCCATGTGATTGCAGTGTACTCATGTTTGAGTGTTGATGTCGATACCCTGCTCTAGGCCACTGGATTCAAAGTGGGGACTAACCTATTGCAGATATAATGAAAATGAGGAAACAGAGTCTTTTCCTTCTCTCCGGAGCCCAGAATCAAGATTGGATTTCCAGGACAGCTTAAGAACCCTCTCTCAAGATAATCTTCCTAGACACCTGTCCGAATGTCTAGATCTTATTGATCTCCTCCTTTGACCCTGAAAGCTTTGGATTATAACTCATGTCAAGTGATGACTAGCTCAGAAACTAGAAATGAGGGAATCCTTTTCTTTAAGCATTTGAAGATCATCATTTAGAATTGGGGTTATTCTTGCTTCAGGACCTAATGAAGTGACTTGGGAACAGTTAAACAAAATGCTTGATGACAACTTAATGATCAACAAAGGGAAAGTCTGTCTAAAAATGTACATCCTCAGTAGTGGCAATGTTCCAGTAGAGGGTGGGGAACCAATGGTCAGAGGGGCTGTCCAACGTTTAGACACCAGCTTGACTTCTAAGATTTCTTCCAAATGTGTGGTTCTGCTTTCCTGAAATCTGCTTATTGAAAATTAGATTCTGCAGGAAGAGTCACCTTAAATTCTGTTTAACCAACAGCTCAGTTGGGGGCTCCTGAGAGCAAGAAACAACTGGTTATAGAATCTCTATCTTACTTAGATGAGGGGTGGCCAACAGAGGTAGCTTGCGGCAGCCTTGACCCTGGCCCTGGTGTCTGGAGCCCCAGTGCTCCCCACGCTGAGCGCTATGCTCCTGCTTGCAGAATCTGAGGTTAGCAGGCTACCATACCACCAGTGCCTGCCGCTTAGTCATGATCAGTGCATAGAATAGACTCTAGCTCGCTTTTTCTTTTGAATGAAGACTTACATTACACTTACTATGTTCTACGTGGTCTATTAAAAGGCTCTCCAAACGAACGTATGACAAAGCTGCAGTTTTAATCCCCATTTAACAGGTTAAACAATTGACATAACCAGTTCAGTAACTAATCAATCCAAGGCCACCCAGTGACAGGGCTGGGATTGAGCCCAGGCAGTCAGCCAGCAGGGTCCGCACTCTTAAATCCTACCCTGGATGGGCCCACAAAACATTCCGTCTCGTCCTAGGTACCTTTTTCATCTGTTAGAGCTCTCCTGTTGATTTAGAGGAAAAGGGGATCTGGCATACCTTTCCACTTTATTGCCCTCTGCGAGGGCAGAGAATGTGACTTGCTGATAGCCGGGGCCTAGCATAGTACCTGGGGCACGGCAGATACTCAAATATTTGTTGAATGAGTGAGGGAGCGTGGGTGTGACATGAATAAACAGGAGGAAGGCCATGGAAATGCCCTCCTGATCTCACAGAGCTACGGAGACATGTGTGATTGCAGGATATCACTTAACACCAAGCTCTGAAGTTACAGAACAGATCAAATTAGAGGTGGGGGGTTACTGGGGCGATTGTTTGAACCAAGGTCAATAGTGGCATCCCTCGTTAGGTGTTCATTGATACTTTCATTGATACTGATCGTCACATCGCACTGGAAATAGTGCCCATAAAAGTGCCCTCGCAGGAAAAAATAGTGCCCGCAGACTGACACCTGCCACATGAGAACTGGGGAGGGAGCAAACCAGGGAACCGTGAATTCCACTAAATTGAGGTTTTAGTGTGGGATTTGGACACAGTGCGTTTAACAATGGGATATGGAGACTCACAGACTTATGGGGTCGAGAAAGAAAGCCTGAGTTCTGGCCAATGCCAGTGCCTGAGGGGACGTTTGGGTGCAGTGAACATAAACCCACTCAGACAAGCTCAGATAAAAAGCAAACAAAAACAAGGGGGTTCTTGGAAAAGATATGAGGGAAGCTTGTGGAAATCCAATTGTGGGAAGCCAGGAACACTTCAGGTTTAACCTAATGATTCAGTCAGAAGGAGTCAGAAGCCTGAGTGTGAGTTTCCACCTTGGCATTGCTGAGTGTGTCACGTTGGTTAAATTACCCAATGTTTCTGGATCTTGTTTACCCATCTGAAAAATAGGAAATAATGAAAGTATCTCCTGTTGGGTTGTTATGTAGATTAAATGAGGTCATACATATAAAGCACTTGGAACACTGCCCGATACATAGTAAGAGGTCCATAAACATTAGCCTTTATTACAATGTAGCAAGTGGGCAGCTATTCACTCCCATGTTGGTTGACTTTGAACATCAGTTCCTTCGCTCATCTTTCAGACTAACTTCCTGGAAAACATCGTTCCAAGGTTAATTGAATTGCATGATATTGTCATCAAGGTTTCAGGTTTATCTATTCCCATTCTAACCTCCTTAGCATGATGATTTTCATCCCTAGATTTGCCCCTCATGATTACAAGATGGCTGCTGCAGCTCCAGGCATCACCTACTCACACAATTTTGTCCAAGGATAGGAAAGAGTCCTAGTTTTGTGTATTTTATCAAGAATGAGGAATGCTTTTCCAAAGGCCCTCTTGCAAACTTTTCTTTGGTCAGATTTCATTAGCTAGGGTTGTGTCCTATGCCCCTGCCTGGATTCATAACTGGTGGGGGAATCAGAATACCATGACTGGTGTAGATCAGGAATGATTTCTCTCTTGGGACCACAGAAGTATCCACCTTCCCGAATACATGGGCATCTGATACAGCAGTTAAATCAGAATTATGTCTGTGAGGAAGAAGGGGACACACACACACACACACACACACACACACACTAGAGAAGAATCCTATTTACTATAGAAAAAAATATATATGTATATATATATACATATATCAGGGGAAACACACAAACATACACACACCCAAAGAGATGGTGCATGATGAGGTGAAGGAGAGCTGGACAGTGTTTTTAATTCCCGAGGCCACTTCCATTCATGCCCTTTCCAAGAAAATCCCATTTTTGCTTAAATTTCTATACAGGTTCAATGTCACTTGTATAATTTTCAGTAACAGGAACAAAATGCTATGAGACATGTCCCCAAACTTCTGGGTCTCTGTCCTCCCCCCATTGGATTTGTGTGGCCCTGGCTCACCACGGAGCTGTTTCGGGATTCTACTCCAGGTGTCCTCATAGCTCTTGGACTTCCTTCACCTGGTGAACTCAGCCTCTGAGCTCCAGTTCCAAGTTGCACAGACAACAGCCTGAGAGCTAGGGACCGGCTGGTCCAGCCTCTTCCCTTTGGCAGGGGCTTGGTTGGGGCTCTGCTTTCCTAGAATAGTTGTGAGCAAGGAGGCCGTACCATCTGTCTCCAACAAAAGCACGTGCTCGTCCTGCCCAGTCCTTCCTAAAATGGCTCTGAACCCAATTGAACACTTTTCATAAGTAAAATGGTTAGATTTCAGATATACAAGTGCCTTTAACAGGGAGTTAAAGTCTGGTGGCTCTACTCCCTTGGGCCTGACTTAAATAGGAGAAGAAGGAGAATTCTTGATTCCTATCAGGAGGGAAATAGTGAGAGATTTGAGGAGGAAGGGACTAGGAGAGCTGAGTGAAGTCCTAAATGAAATCAGTGTGGCCATCAGGGCAGGCCAATTGGGAGAACCAAGTAGGACTAATGAGGAAGATCCCCATGGAAGGCAGAAAATAGACGAAGTTGACCTGTGGTTCAGTGAGTGTGGATGACTATTTTTTAATATTTATTTTTATTATTTATTATGAGAATATCCAAACATTTGTGAAGGTAAAGAATACCACCAATTCCCATGCACCCCCCTATCTGGCAAATGTTAAGGAGAACAAGTCTGGGAGGAGGAGGGGAAGACTAAAGAAGGGAGCAGGATCCAGGGAAGGACAAAACAATCAATGACAGGTCTATTAGTGAACTTGTCAGGAGCGGATGGGAAGTTGAAATCCAAGATGTTTGTTCTTCTTAATCATAGGCTAATGGAATAATTGCTAAATGAGGTCTGGCTCCTTGTTCTTTGAGTAGGGATTATGTAACCTGAGAAAGCAGACCCCCGTGGCCTAATCTCCAGATTGCTGGGGGGCTTATGCGGTGGCCAGACTAAGAAGTCAGGAGGAGGAGGCATCATTCATTTCACACGCAGCCACTGTTGCTCTGCACTCTCCCAGGCGCTGTGCTAGGCTCTCTAGGCACACCCATCTGAACGACAGGGCCCTTGCTGTCGCAGAATGCAGCGCGTAGTGGGAGAAATAGGTAAGAAACTCCGTAACAAGCATTCCATGGTACCTAGAATTGTCCTCACAGCCTAGAATAGGTGAAGTCTCCTGCGGGAGGACGAACGCCTTGATTTCTGGAAGGATAGATAGGAGTTAGGTAGGTGGATTTAGTGGGTAAAGGCAATCTAGACAAAGCAAACAAAGAGGTGCTTGAACTGAACCTTAAGTCAGGGCTGCAGGCCAACCGTATGCTCGGGACCTTCTGGAAGAAGGGCGGGGATGGGGTCGGAGCAGGACTGCAGTCCATCCCCAGCTTTGCTCCCTGGAGCAGCTGCATCCACCCAGAGAAGGAGGGGCCTCCGTCTGATTTGCACAAGATGCCGTTGGGGCCGGGGAGAGCCCTGTCGGAACGTATTTGGTCTTCTTCGGGGAGCTTATGTGAGGTGCTCTTGAATTTAAGCAGGAGCCTGGAGGTGATGGGGAGCTCATGAAGAGTGTAAAAGGCAGACCAGAGGCAAAAATCAGATCTGTGTTTGTGAAAGGTCATCTGGCTGCATTTTGAAAGATTTGGCGAGCCGGGAGGAAAAGAAACTAGTGAGAGAGGACCGGTCCGGGCGAGAAATAATGGCGGCCTGCACTAAGGCTATGGCGGGGGAAACGGAAGGGGTGGGTTCAATGTCCAGAAGGTAATGAGGAGACTTGATGACAGGCTGACTCTTTGGATGAGGGAGAGGGAAGAGGTTGGGATGACTCCCGGTTTTCAGTTTCAGCAGCAGAGTGGAAGATTAGAGCTTCCCTGCAAAGACTGATAAACCCAAGAACTTTGACATAGTGTGTGGTAAGGTGTTACCTATTAGATAACAATAAAAGTTCCTTATTTAAGCATCATGGTTAAAGATTAAAAGGAAGGCTTCAGGGGCGCCTGGGTGGCTCAGTGGGGTAAAGCCTCTGCCTTCGGCTCAGGTCATGATCTCAGGGTCCTGGGATCGAGCCCCGCATCGGGCTCTCTGCTCGGCGGGGAGCCTGCTTCCTCCTCTCTCTCTGCCTGCCTCTCTGCCTGCTTGTGACGTCTGTCAAATAAATAAAATCTTTAAAAAAAAAAAAGGAAGGCTTCAGTCATAGCTTTTGAGACAGAGGAAAAGCTCCCTGAACTTAAGCTATGCCCCTTGAGAAGATGAGCAATTAATATTAAATGAAATTGTTACTGCCCCTTCCAAGTATAGCCAGATCTCCTGGTGTGGATAATCAGTCCTTTCAAAATAGGACAGCGTAAGGCCCAGCTGCGGACAGCTAGTTCATCACCCTCTCTCTTGCTTTCCAGAGTAACATGGTAGAAACCCAGAGGATCCTACACTTTTCCCCATTCTTTCAGAGAAAGCAGGATTTCATTTCTTTTGTTCCTGATGGCGGACATGTCAGCAACATTCTTTCTGTCCCTGTGCTTCCTAAGATGGTCGAGCAGCTCAGCCTCTGGAGTTGAGTGGTCCTGGGTTTGAATTCCAAGGTCATTGTCTTCTGTCTACAGATGGTCAGGACACATCTCCATGAGCCTCATCTGTAAAATGGGGGAAATATGACCTACATCACAGGGCTGTTATGAAGGATGAGGGAGAGAAAATGGAAGTGAAGTGCCTGACATTGGGCCTGGCAGGGAGCACGTGGGCCATGGTCATGGTAGAGGCGGCGGTCGTTGCGATTGTTCTTGTTTTTTAAAGATTTATTTATTTGAGAGAGAGATTGGCGTGGGGGGGGGGGGAGAGGTCAGAGGGAGAGGGAAAAGCAGACTCCCACTGAGCAGGGAGCCTGATACAGGGCTCCGTCCCAGGACCCTGGGGCCATGACCTGAGCCAGAGGCAGAAGCCCAACCAACTGAGCCACCCAGTGCCCGGCAGTTGTTCTTTTTGTGATGCTGATTTCGGACGTTAGGAAGAGATGCAGTTGGATTTTGCAGACTTCAGTTACTCCGTGGGCCTCATCTGATGGATGGCAACTCCGTATCACGTTGCCTTCTTTACCGACTGGCCTCAGGAGAAAGAGGTGTGCGCCATGATGCCAGGTGAGTCAAAGGGCTTGTAACATACACTGCCTGCTCCTTTCTGAGGCCCTTGGGATTTTGGGCTAATTGTGTTCAGGGTAGAACTATGGTACTCTTGGTTTTTGTATAACCATGATGTTCTCCTGGGATATAGAAGGCCACGGGAGCTACCTTCGGTATTACATTTAATAATTCAACAGAGACTGTTTATTGTTAATTACCGGCGAGGCCTCGGTGGCCGGTTGCGCCCAAAGAAAATGGGCTTAACTTTCTTATCAAGAAACAGTCTTGATAAGACACTTGGTGACTATAACTTTGGTCATTGCTCTGGAATGTCCCTGATGGTGCTGCCAGTTTTCATCACCCATAGGTATGATATTTGTGTAAATGCCCCCTTGTATGCTTTCACTAATTAAAAATGCTTTTTTTGCTGTGCTGGAATTGAAAACAAACAACTAGTCTCCTGTGGAAAGAGGAGTATTGGGAATTCAGGAGTTACTATTATTAAAGTGCCCAAGATCTGAACTACATGTTTAAACATTATTATTTTTGGTTGCCACTGAATCCTCACAGAGCAACACAAGGATCAGAGTTTGAGAATCAAACAGAGAAAAGTGGAAAGTCTTTTTTTAAAAATATTTTATTTATTTATTTGACAGAGAGAGAGAGAGATCACATGTAGGCAGAGAGGCAGGCTGGGGGTAGGGGGGAGAAGGCTCCCTGCCGAGCAGAGAGCCCGATGTGGCCTGGATCCCACAACCCTGAGATCATGACCTGAGCCGAAGACAGAGGCTTAATCCACTGAGCCACCCATTGCCCCTGGAAAGTCTTTTTTTCATACTACTCTGAGATCTGTTATGCATTTGAGAAAGAAAAGAGATTTCCAAGTATTTAAAATGAGCCATTCATAACTTGTTTGCTAGAAAAGAGAAGAAAATTCAGTGACAGTTAAAAATTTAAATCAGTAGTTCTCAATCAAGGTGCTTTTACCTCCCAAGGGACAGATGACAAGATCCAGAGACATTTTTGGTGGTTGTAAGGGGCGGGGGGGTGTGCTACTGGCATCCGGAGGACAGAGGTCAGGGATGTTGTCGCACAACGGGCAAAGCACAGCAGTCCCCATTAACAAAGGATCGTCAGGCCCGAGTGGTGCCAAGGTTGAGAAACCCTCAGTTAAATAATGGCTGGTGGGAGCAGCAGGTGGTTCTTTCAGCAGGGAATTAGCCTTCCCATTGCTTTTCGAGAATTCAAATTGCTTTCCTCTGTTTGTAGAGAAGGAAAAACTGGTATACCCTCTTATGGGCTGAATCTGGGCATCTGCTTCATACCCAAGTCTCCTATTGCCAGGCGATTCAGTCCAAAAAATCATCAGGCCAGTTGCTGGGGTGATTGTGGGTGGGAAAAACCAACAACCAGATTGACTAAAGTGTTGGCTTTTCCAACGGGTCAGTTGCACACCTGTGGACACGCAGTTCTTTTGTGGCCATAAAGGACGGAGTAGGAGAGAGAGGTGAGGAAGGGCCTCCACATTTCAAGGCTCCCCTTTGAGGAAAGTGGAAGGTGAAGCCATCCAGGAGCGGTCACAGAACCTTCCTTCTCTTCTTCACTGTTCTCCTTGGTTGTCTTTATTTCATAAACCATTTCTTGAATACTCTCCAATCCGGTTCCTGTGCTACGTACTGCTCATGATGCAAAAGATTAAGGTGGTTCCAATAATAGCAAAAGAAAATTACAGAGCCCTGTAGCTCATTACACTATCTCAAAAAGGAAAGGTAGACAAAGAGCTTCTCCCCCAGATTTTGGGTATTTACATTTTACAAGGTATAAAATTAAGCCACATTTGGCTACGCACTTAATGGTGTCTTTATTGAAAACTGTAAAAAAGTATAAATTCATAATAACTGACTGCCATAGCCATATGTCAATTTTCTGGATTTTATTCTTTGCGGAAAACTTTTGCTTTATCTTTGAAAGATGACCCAAGTCTGGGGCTTACTGATGGATGTACACTGGTAGATAGTAGCCGAAATAAAATTAATGACAGTAAATGAACCTATTTGTAGGAAATAGTTTTTAAGCTGAACCCTTCTTAGCCTGTAGGAAATCAAATAACTTTTCACTGTGATGAATGTCATTACATCTTCTGATGCTTCAGTGGAACTCACTGCCCCAATGTGGCAGAAGAGCGAAGGGAAAGTCGGCAGCCAGGCTGCCTGGATTCGGATCCTGGCTCTGACGCCGACTTTCTGAGACTCTGGAACTGGGAGCAGCCCACTTCTCTCCCAGGGCCTCAGTTTCGTCATCATCAAAACGAGGGTAATAGGGACGCCTGGGTGGCTCAGTTGGTTGGGTGGCTGCCTTCGGCTCAGGTCATGATCCCAGCGTCCTGGGATCGAGTCCCGCATCGGGCTCCTTGCTCGGCGGGGAGTCTGCTTCTCTCTCTGCCTCTGCCTGCCATTCTGTCTGCCTGTGCTCGCTCTCTCTCTCTCTGATAAATAAATAAAAATCTTTAAAAACAAACAAAAAAAAGAGGGTAATAGTATTCTCCTCGGAGGGTGGTTGCCAGGATGGCATGAACTTATGTGCTCAAAGTGCTCCATACGTGTTATTTTTGTCGTCGTCATCACTTTGCATTGTATTTTATTATTCTGTGTTTGTACTAAGCGGGAGACTGATGGTTGGGCCCACTGCAGCTTGCCCGAATCCAACGTGGCGTAAACACACCTAATTTTGATCATCTTGTGTTCCTTGAGAGGGTTATCTTTGAAAAGCACATACTTTGAAACTAACAGGGCTGAGATTTATTCATTTATAACCAAATCCTCTGGCTTTCTATGCAGAATCACCCTATGAAATATGGGAGTCAGATCAGCATCTTAGATTCCTAAGGCTCAAGTGCATTCCAGTCTTGAGGCAACTGAAGCCATATATTAGAATTTGAGCTTTTGATTGCTTTGGAAGAGATGCTGCTTTTAACTCTTTTAGGCTACGTGATGCTGGGGAATGCTGGAGAGCTGCTCTTAGGAACATTGAGATCAAATATATTCTGGCTACAATTATGTCAAATTGATGACCTGTTACATGTGCTGCCCCTAAAGCAGCACAGAGTCAAAATGCTGTGCACAACTAGGTGGAGATGATTTTATAGCTTTGGTGTTTCAGTTTTGTTTCCTAAGTGAAAACAGATGGCTGCTTTTACGCTGGATCTTGGCAGTATCGAAGTTGCCTGTGTGTTAGTCTAGGATGGTGGTTTATCAGAATGGTTCTTGAAAGTCTGAATTTTCTTGTTAAAATGTTAAAGTGAGAATCATCCAAGGAATGCCTTGGAAATGTTAGAAATCACTGGTTTTTTTTTTGAGGAGTGATGTTAGTAATTGTTAGTGTGGGAAACGTTTGAATCATAAGGACCTCAAGCAGGATGGGCAGGGGAGACGCGGTTGTAAGTTCTGTGAGACAAAAGAGATACCAGACTCAGAGATCTGGGAATTGTATTCATTCTAGACTGAATTTTGATTAAATGACTAATTACTTGTATACAGAGGACTAAAGATTTACTCATCTATAAAACATGAGCTCTAAAGTAACGTCCCCATGGGGATGGGTATCAATATGACGGCACGTGTGGCGAGAGGTCCATAGGCTCACAGACCGACCCTGTTTCACCCCGACCTCAACAGTGGCAGAGATGATGGCTCTGATAGCAATTTCAGTGAAAAACAGGAGTGGAGAGATCAGGAGTGGGAATTTACCCAGAAAACAACAATGTGTCAGTGGCATTCAGTCCAGAAGAGAAATTTCCAAGCACCATTTCATTGCCCATTAGTGGGAGAGAATAGTTCTCATTACAGAAATCCTAAGAAGGTAGGAAAAAGTAAATTAAACTTGAATTTGGTATTATAGCCTCATATTCTGTATCCCTTTAGGTGTTCTCTATCCCTTTGAACTGTTGGTATGCTGCAGAGAGCAAGCATAACCCATCCTCTGCTGTGTGCAAGCAAACATTACAATGATCCTATTTAAGATATAAAGGGCAAAGAGAAGAAATAATAAAGAACTGCCCAAGTGCTTGGGGCACTGTGCCCCTAGCTAAGGAACACCGATAAGAAAAATTGAAGGGAATTCATGAAAAATGGAAAAATATATTTTCAGGGATATAATCCCAATGCAAAGGGAAAAAATAAGGAAGAGATATAGGCTTTAAACAGCTAGAAAAAAAAAAATCCTTGTTTTCTAGAATGTATCTTCAAAGACATTTGGTAGACATTCTAGTAGCTACTGTTAGCTTTCTAATAATAAAATTTTAGATGCAGAATCATTCTTTATCATTTCAAATTTCCAAAAATCTGTGTTAAAGGCATGGTGCAATATGTTTTAAACAAACAAGTATTCTTAAATATTCTGCTCACTTCCGACTCTGCTGCTTGCCAGGATAATGCAAGATGGCCACTCTGAATCTGTTTTCCTATCTGTAGAACAAGGGTAAAAAGCTCTGCCTGCAGAGTTACCCAGGTTGTTAATTTCATACATATACATTAAATTACATACACAGTATTGTCCTGGGTAGCTGGCAGGAATCCAGTAAAGGCTGCAGGGTCAAGTGGGTAGTGGTCTTAGTATATCAAACTATACCCAGACTGCCCAATTTGTATATATTTTGCCCAGTCAGTTTACTGAGCATCAATTTCAGAATCTGCAGAAACGATGGGAAGACTTTCAAGTGTGTGTGTGAGTCTGTGTCCATGTCTGTGGAATGTCTGAGCTTTGCGATCTGCTAATAAAACATCTTGGGAGAAAGAAATTACACTCAGTGGTAAAGGATCACTCGTCCTCTCCCCCAGTGCTGTTGACTCTAAAACGTCCATGGCAAATCTCATCATAGTTTTCTCCATTTCTGGTTTTTCTGTTTTATAAAATATTATAAAATGCAAACTTAATGCAAGGCATGTCTTGTGGTCTTTCTGGATCTAGAAGATGAACAGGCCTAACTGGAAATAAACAAAGCCTGGAATCTTAAGCAAGAGGGTAGAGACCTATTCACTCCCACTCTCTGAGGAATTTATGACCGGTAAAATTCTCTAATGAGCACAGAACAAGAGCATTGCATCTTCTCTTAATTAGTTTGACAGATATTCATTTAAATTTGAAAAGATTCCCAGGCTCCGGATAGCAAAGGAAGGTTCTGAATTCCTTTTGCGTCTTAATTCTGTTTTTGTTGTGGTGGCTCTGGGGAATGTCAACATCTGAAGGTGGAAAAAAGCCCATGTCTCCGTCCAGGGACCTCCACATCTCCTATTTCTAAGTGCCGTTGAACCACAACCACACTTTGGCTTTGCAGCTGCGGAATCCAACACAAAGCACCAGGTTCTGCCAGATTACTGTTGGCCTTGGTTTCTAGGGAATTTTTTTCTTCTTCTCATGCCTAACGAGAGCTAGACTGGCCTTCAAGGGCCAGCTTTAGATCAGAATGAGTCACTAATCTGATGTGCTGGTACACACCAAAATTGATGAATTCACTAAACTCTGAATTGTTTTTACGCTCCGTACTTAAAACCATCATGGATATTAGGTTTTCACCAGCCTTTGGTGATCCATGGAAACGAGTCATCAGGAGGCCATATATACTCCCTGTATGTATAGATGCATACTTGTATGTGTATGTAAGGCCATACATACCCTTTAACTGATAGTTACTCTGGCCTTTATCAGCATTGTTGGAGTACGCCGGCCGATGGTGGCCTTGACTCTCCTTGTCAGCCTCACTCTAGCTGCTCACCAGGCCCAGTTATACAGCACACGGGTATTGCCATCCCCCCACTCTCGCTGGCCTGGCCAGGCCCTGTGGGGCTGGCTGCGAAGGTCTTGAGAAGTGCCCCTTCACAATGCGCCCAAAGAAAGACCCCTCTAGGCTGGCCAGCTGCACTCCTGACTGGGTCCAGCTATCAGGGGAACGTCTAAACACAGACAGCGTTGGGGGGAAGGAAAGCACTGGCCTAGTCTACCAAAGCTATGCATGGAACTCTTGAGCGGGTTCATTCATCAGGTCCATCCGGTCTACAGTTCTTTGGCAAAGTGTCCCATCCATGCCTCCCATCACCGCCATCCTCCCCCCTGACTTAACACAGATTCCTCTGCTTTCTCGATTCATCGTAATAGAGCCAGAACGTAACATCCAAGGAAAGGAGGCCAGAAATGCTAGGACTGATTTAAAGAGACACAGAGCTTGCAGAACATTTACTGTTGTCTCAAGTCCATTGACCTGTTCGTTTGAGGCTATTCTCTTTGGTCCTTTCCTTGGTGGAGGTGGGATAGTGTGGTGCTGGCTCTGAATGGGGTGGAAGCCAGCCCCTGCTTTACCTCTTCTTTCTGGAAGAACCTTGACCAAGTTTTACCTCTTTGAGTAATCATTTCCTGTTCCGTAAAACAAGGATGGTAATGTGAGACTTAGCTGAGCTAATGTAAAGTGCTTCACATTATGGCTGCATGGAACAGTTTCTCACACAGGGTCCCTGGGCCATTAGGGTTTCCGAGGAACTTGTTAGAAATGCAAATCATGGGACGCCTGGGTGGCTCAGTTGGTTAAGCAGCTGCCTTAAGCTTAGGTCATGATCCTAGCGTCCTGGGATCGAGTCCCATATCCGGCTCCTTGCTCGGCAGGGAGCCTGCTTCTCCCTCTGCCCCTGCCTGCCACTCTGTCTGCCTGTGCTCGCTCTCTCTATATATATAACAAATAAATAAATAAAATCTTAAAAAAAAAAAAAAAGAAATGCAAATTCTGAGGCCCCAAGATACAAAAATCTCAGAGGTGGGAGAATGTACTTGCCAGTCATGTATCTAATAAGGGGTTAATCTAAAACATACGGAGCTCAGTGACAAGCAACCTGAGTATAGAAAGGGCAAGAACTTGGAAAACTATAATAAAATACTACCTCCTACTCACTAGATGGCTAGTGGGGAAAAAATCGGTCTTGGAGAGGATGTGGAGAAATTGAACCTTTGCGCGCTGTTGGTGGGCATGCTGTGGAAAACGTGTGATGGTTTCTGCGAAAATGAAACCTAGGATTGCTGAACGATCCAGCTCTTTCGCTTCTGGGTGGAGACCCCAGGTCACTGAAGACAGCGTGTCCAAGAGGTGGCTATACAGCCACTATCATAGCGGCACGTTCATAACAGCCGAGAGAAGGCAGTAACTCCAGGTCCATCCGTGGACAGATGGATGGACAACATGTGGTCTTGCCAGATGATGAAATAGTCGGTCTTAAAAGGGAAGGAAATTCTGACACATGTTACAGTGTGGATAAACCTTGAGGACGTTATGCTGAGTGAGATAAGCCAGTCACAAGAAGACAAATTCCGTGTTTCCACTTACATGAGATACCTGGAGTAGGCTACCTTACGGAGACGGAAAGTGGAGAAGTGGGAGATGGAGAGTACAGCGCGGGGGGAAAATACTGGTCACACACGCTGTGAAGACACTTAACATTACTGAACTGCACAGCTAAAAATGGTGGAAGGGGAAGAATCTTATGTGTATTTTACCACAGTTAAAAAATTCAAGAGTGGAGCTCGGTAGTCTGAGTTTTAACAAGCCCTCTGGGGAGTTCCGATACTTGCTCAAGTCTGAGAACCCCTGATATACAACAAGCGTTTAATGAGTGGTGGCTTCTATAATAACAATATCATTATTATAGATGCATCAGTAAAATAGCACTGATGTTCAATATAGTTTGATTTAAAGTGTACTTGATATTCTAATTTGTGAAAATTAGTGAGGTGTGGGGCACCTGGGTGGCTCAGTTGGTTAAGCATCTGACTTTGCTCAGGGTCCTGGGATGGAGCCCCGAATCGGGCTCTGCACTCAGCAGAGTCTCCTTATCTCTCTCTCCCTCTGCCTCTTCCCCCCACTTACACGCATGCGTACCCTCTCTCTCAAATAAATGAAATCGCAAAAGAAAGAGAAAGAAAGAGAAAGGAAGGAAGGAAGGAAGGAAGGAAGGAAGGAAGGAAGGAAGGAAG
>ML093114.1:0-11327 GCA_003697995.1 Taxidea taxus jeffersonii | reverse complement strand
AAGGAAGGAAGGAAGGAAGGAAGGAAGGAAGGAAGGAAGGAAGGAAGGAAGGAGGAAATTAGGAGTTGTATTTGAAAAATCCTAAGTGAATTTGGGATATACAGTTATCAAGAATTCCTCTTCCCTAACCATGTTACAGTTTGGAAAGCGTGTCTAGGCTTCTAATTTCCTGACAGCTGAATGGAGAAGGACGGTCATTAATTTCTAGAGGATGCATTCAGCCTTGTGAAGCTGAGCAATCATTTTCTCCAGGCTCTCAGGACATCAGTGTCCACATAGAACATTTTTAGAATCTGTTTCTGACCATTATTGCCTTCAGCATCACTGCCCTATGTTTTTTGACTATGTGAGAAGCCAAATAATGTTGTAAACTTTTTCTTTCCTTTCAGATGCCTCCCTCGGCATCAGAATAGATGTCAAGAGCAGCGCTAGCAGTATCTCTGTGCCCATCTAGAGCATTCCAAGTGGACAGTGTAGAATTATTATAGACCCACACCATTTGAGATTCCGACTGAAGTTAACAGTGGAGACAACATTAATTTACTTTTTCAGGAGATACTCCTGAACTGTAAACATTTTATTAGCCTTGAGTTTAGATTAGACTTGTTTCAGGCAGTTCTTGCCTCCTGGTACACATTTTGCTTGATTTGTATTTATCTTTTGGAGGGCAAAGGGCAAAGGGCTTTGAAGAGTCCCCGAGACAAGCAAAGGAGAAGTGTTTCTGCAAGGAACATTGATGGCAAGTTGTTTTCCTTTACAAAGGGCAACGAGGAGGCAATCTCAGGGCTACACTTGACCATCGTCGGTCAAACAAAGCAAACAAGCCAGCGCTGCTCTTTTTTTTTTTTTTTTTTGGATTAAAAAACGAGGACATTTAGTAACCACCATGTGGTGTTTCCAGCCAAAGAAAACGACTCTCATTTCAGAAAATGTTTACTTTCCTGCTCTCAGTGCGTGATGTGCCATCAAAGTCTGAGCAAAGTTATAGCATTTGTGGAAAGGTTCTATTTGTTTAGCAAGACCATAGCTATTCATTTTTGGTAATTTTGACTTTCTGAAAAAGAGAGAACTGGTTCTGAGGCATCTTCTGGTTGGAGGATGAGAAAATTGATGCAAAAAGAAAAAAAGGATGAAAGAAAAAGAAAGAGAAAAGAAAAAGCCGAGTGGTTAGCGTTATCTGTATTAATGTGAGATGTGGAGGTTCAGCCTCCTCGTTGGCAGATATGACCATACTCCTCTGTTTTATGCCGACCCCTTCATGTGTTTTGGAACGGCCGCATATCTTGATACACTGCTGTGGTGACTCTTGTTTGGTTTGCATGTGTGTTTTTTCCAGTGAACTCATCCCTAACTTTTCCACGTTTTCATCTGTAATCTGGAGTTTTATTATAAAGTGAAATTGGCGTCTCTGCGGGGGGACCCTGGTGTTATTCCTCCCCGAGCTAAGTCTGGATTCTCTCCCTTTCTTAGCATGCAGCCTCTCGCTAATGGAGGAGCCGTCTCCAGACCCAGCTACGGTGGGGTGGGATTCCGGGGATTGGTGATGTGAGGGGCTTCCTCCCCCTGAGTTCAGTAGTCCTCGTTCAGAGGAGAAACCATCTAAACCTGCTTGTCTTCTACAGTCGGTGGGAATGGGAGGACCTGCTAGAAGTGCTGCTTATTTAAAAAGCCTGTAGAGAAGTACGCTGCCCTAGATGGCTTATGTACCCCCCGCATCCATATGTTGAAGTCTAATCCCCAGTGTGATGGTATTTGGAGGTGGGGGTCTTTAGGGGTGGTTAGGTCATAAGGCTGGAGCTCTCATAATGGGATTAGTGCTCTTACAAAAGAGACCCCAGAGAGCTCTCTGGAACCTTCTGCCGTGTGAGGTTACAGCAAAAAGTTCTCTAGAAACCAGAAAGCAGGCTCTCCCCAGACACAATCTGCTGGCACCTTGATCTTGGACTTACCAGGCTCCAGAACTGTGAGAAATAATTTTCTCTTGTTTCTAAGCCACCCAGCCTATGGTATTTAGTACCGGCAGTCCAGACAGCCTGCGACGTGCACGTAACGATTTTCAACCATTTTGCAGTGGACAGTTCCGTGGTATTACGCGCACTCACGGTGCTGTGCGGCCACCGCCACTAGCCGTACACAGAACTTCAAGGCCATGTTCTTCATCACTTCTGGCCTCGGTTCTCAAATCCCAGCTGACCCCATGTCCCATCCCCCATCCGGTCCCTCAAAGTCTGCGTTCCTATCTTGGTTATTTGACTTGGAGGGTGGAAAGGCCTTTTTTCTTTTTCTTTCTCTTTTTTTCCCCCCTTTTGCAACAAACACTACGTGATGAATTGGTTTCCGTGGAATTCAAATGATCTTGTTTTGGTTATTTCTTATCAGGAAAGCTGGGTCTTTTTTTTTTTTTTTCAAGAGCGATGGCAGAAGTGAAGGGCGGCGGCGGGGTGGGGGGGGCTCCCCTTGTGAGCCAATTTAGGCAAAATGGAAGCGGTCAGCGGATACGGTACTGTTCCTGGAGATGTATTCTGGGTACCACTGTCAAAGAATGGAGGCTCCCAGCTTTTACCTAGTAAACTTTTGGGTTGTACCTTAGGGCAACTTCCTCACAGTTTTTGTATGTGCTGTCCATTGCTGAGAGCTCCTTAAGGTCATGGTGCCCTTGGGCTCCCATTATGTGAGTGAGGGAGGTTCTCTAATACTTGGTGTGCACAGCATACCCGGAACCCTACAACACATAGAGGGAACGTGCCTAGCCTCTAGCTCAGCCTGATGAGGGACGACTTCTCTGGGGTACACCCTCTGCTGGTTCCAACTTCTGGAGCTTCTCAGGGATCCCCGAAGGGAGCACAGCCAGCTTCGTACAGTGTTTGGATTACTTGCTGTGGAGTAGGTTGTGCGATACAGGCTGAGTCAGTCATATGTTGAAATAGATACACTTTACTTCTTGGAATATTCTTGGAAGAGAAACTTGCTCAGATACATTTCTCTTTGATCCACCCCTCGCCTTCCCCACCCTCCTGCCCACATTGTTATAAACCCCTCATGCCTCTTTCCCTTTGCTCTAAACCTCTCTGGGGAAATTTTGCATCTTGTTCTGGAGGTACTCTTTTCTTCCAGATATGGCAATGCCCGCGAATATTTTATCAGACACGAGCAGAAAAATGTTAAGCTATGCAGCCACTCATACCTCTTGGGTCTCCGAAGGCAGGATTTCTAGTGAAATCGCTGGCTAGTTGACAATAAATACTAGGCGTGGAACTAGTTTGTTAAGCCAAACAAGAAAAATAGGAGTGGAAGCAGTGCTCATAATATAAGAATACTGAAAACTTTGTGGAGACAAACTGGAAACCTAATGGTCTGTTGGCCAGTGAATTTTAATTTTCTTGCATAATTGCTAATAAATCCCAGGGCACAACTTGGGAGGTACTAAGTAGCCTCTAAAGAGATTTTAGTCAGGCTTAAAAATGTTTTCTTTCTGCCAGAACTTCAGTGGTCCTCATATTTTATACCAGTTACTATTATTATTAAATTTTCTATACTGAAAAATAATTTAGTTTGATAATGACATTGATTTTAGGCAACATTTAGTCACATGTCACAAATACTCCGTAAGATACAAAGTCATAAATTTAGGTTCTTCTTAAGACAAACATTATTGAATAACCAAGATAGAGCCTAATCCATATAGTAGCCATCATCCTAGCCTCTTGTAAACACTATATCACTGGACTTCTAAGTTGTAGAAAATACAAAAACAAGGAGAAGGGACAATTTCCAGCATATGAGGTTGGAAGGGCTGTTACAGGAGAGGTAGTCCAACGTTCTCCGCATACTTCCATAGCCCCGCCCCACTGCTGTGTCCATTGCAGGAAGTTCCTCTATGATGTCTAGCTCAGAGGCTCATGCAGTCTCCCTTTGCATAGTTTCCAGGTCAAGGAGCTCCATACCTGACAGGTCAGCTCTTTCCTTATTTGCATGCAATCGTAAGAAGGTTGAATCTATGAGTCCTGAACTCTCTGAGTAATCTCTGACCATACTCCTTGCCAAGGCAAGGTGTTATTTTATGCTGTCTAATTTTACAAATGTATGTGCATAGCTCACCCCGAGTATTTACCATCCTCTATTCGTATTTTAGCAGAGTTGTTATTTTGCAAGGAGTTATGTAGCAATGTTACACGGGAAATGTCTTATCTGTTTCATAGCCTCTCCTTCCTTTGCTTTAATAAAGAGCTCCCAGGTAGTCCTGGGAACATACTACGGATGGGTGGGTTGGCATAGAAGTTAGAAAAATCAGATAGGACTTTGATGGACGTCACCCATTCTAACCTGAACTTCATCTTTGGCTTCCATTTGGCTTCTCTATTGATGCCAAGGAAGAGAGGGCTATCCCTAGGTTCAAGCACACCAAAGGCGTAACTCAGAGAGGGCTAGAGCAGTAGCTGGTTATTCTGTCATGGCTGTCATTGGCCTTGCTGTGTCCTCCTCTTCACTGCAGAGGAAATGGGGCCAAGAACAGCACAATATCACTTTTGCTCAGCAAGCCTCTGAATCATATGGTCATGGAGCTGGAAGACCAAGCCCTATATTTTACAGATAGGAAAATTGATTCAATAGTCTTTTACAGGATATCTACCAGACTGGCAAACTTAGACGGCTACAGACAAGAAGTACAAGTGAGTGAAGTGGGCAAGGTACAAAATGAGAATAAATAGCCCTTTTATCCACGAACACAATGAGGAGTGGTGAGGACTGGGGCAAACTGGAAGGCTAATGCCTCCTTTAAAGGGGGCAACAGATGCTCAGCTCCAGTAGATTGTTATTATGAAGGAACGCAGTCCCAGGGTTGCCAGAAATCTGGACTTTTATGTGAATGATCCCAAATGATTGAATGTTCAGACCAAAAGCGCTGTGTGGACTAACACAGTACAGGCTAGCTGAAACAAGCCTGTGAGCCAATTTCTGCTTGGAGATGCCGGTCCCAGGTTTGGGGAGCTCATGCATTGGTTGATTTCTGAGTAAGGGCATTGCAGAGTGGGACAATGAGTGGATCCAGATGGTTCTCTGCAGTTGGCCTTTCCCAATCCCTCTTCCTTCTCCAGAAAAGATTGAGTTAAGCTCTACGTCACCCACCAGAGAAGTGCCTGGTTGCCCTTTGAGATCACTTGACCTTACCAGGGTGCAAAGGAGGAAGCTGGCTGAGAATGTGAGTGTGGGGGATGAGTCCACAAAATGAGCAAGAAAAGAGCAGGAACACAGAGCTACGGAAAGGTTGAGCATGTGTGAAAATTTTTGGCATGAAAAACTTCAAATTCTGTGTCCCTTTCTTTCTTTCTAAGTCCCATTACTTAGTATACACCACAAGTGCCACCTTCCACCAAGAGCATAGTTCGTGGATTTGAAATCAGGGCTCTTTAGTCTTGGGACACAGTGATTGATGAGCTCCCTGTAATTTCGAGTGCCACATGCCCTTCAGAGGGTCAGACGGCCAAGGTGCCTGCTGGGAGTGCTGGGGACATGCCATCCTGCCTGAAAACCAATGATTTAAGCCAAGTGATGCTACAACACAGCATGTTTTCATTTATGAGGACCCGTGGGAGGAATGCAGCTCTGGTGCCTCTCCTCATTCATCACCGTGTTTACAAATCCTGTTTGAAGTCGAAAGGACATCGTCATCCTGCTCCTTTGCGGCTGTTTTATGGGTCTGAGGTTTAGAGGTGACTGAGCAGGAACTCATGGATGCAGGCGTGTGAAGCAGTGATGGGAGAGGGCCTGCGCTGTGCATCGCACGCAGCGAGGGAAGGTGCCAAGGGCCAAGCCCCGGAAGACGGAAAGTGCTTCTCCTGCCGATAAGTCTTGTCCCAGTGGAATGTGGAGGCATTTCCGAATTAGGTGGCATTTGGAGTTTTGAGTGGGTGACAGGGTCAGGAAGAGTCTGGTCCCTCAGTTTCAAATCCGTGTGTCCAGTGTGAGGGGTGCATCAAGTGAGGAAGAGAAAGGCTTCGCTTTGTGGCCCCCCACACTGATCTCAATCTCCAGCTTCGTGGTCGTCAGATCTGGGCGTGTGGGTTTTAGGGTAGAGAAGACTTGGGTGGGTTGTGTCTTCCTTTCAATATGTCAAAGATGTGGGAGCAGGACGAGGCTCCAGAGGGCAGAATTAGGACCAATGTGCTGAAGCTAAAGGGAGGAAGAAATCAGGTTTGATATTAGGAAGAATATTCTAGCAACGAGAGCTGTTTGAAAATAGAAGAGGGTGGTGCCTGGGTGGCTCAGTCAGTTAATCGTCTGCCTTTGGCTCAGGTCATGATCCCAGGGTCCTGGGATCGAGCCCCACATCAGGCTCCCTGCTCAGCAGGAGGCCTGCTTCTCCCTCTCCCATTCTCCCTGCTTGTGTTCCCTCTCTCGCTATATCTCTCTGTGTCAAATAAATAAATAAATAAATAAAATCTTAAAAAACAACAACAACAACTAGGAAATAGAAGAGGCCTGGGCTCAGGATTGAACAGTGGTCTGGTGTTGGATATTCTAAAAGACATTCAGGTGTCCTGTGAGCCTACTAGGTAAGACGAAGGGCCTGTGCTTAGTTAACATGGAGATACTGTGATTCTGATAATCTGGTCTGGAATTCTGAAAGGATTAACCCTCCTGTATTTCCTGATTCCTGGGTCATAAATCCAGTTTTAAAAACAACAGTCTAGCTCCAGTGTCTACCATTTGAGTTTCCGTAATGCAGAAATTAACATACAGCTGATAGTGAGGTTAAGCAAGTTACATAAGCAATATGAAATGGGAAGAAGCCCCAGAAGTCAAAGTTAAGTGAATGTGTGTCTAAAAATCAACTTAGAGGTGCCTGGGTGCCTCGGTTGGTTAGGCATCCAACTCTTGATCTCAGCTTGTCTTGATCTCAGGGTTGTGAGTTTGAGCCCCACATTGGGCTCCATGCTAGGCACGGAGCCTACTTGAAAAAATAAAAAATAGGGCACGTGGGTGGCTCAGTTGGTTAAGCGACTGCCTTTAGGTCAGGTCATGATCCTGCAGCCCTGGGATCGATTCCCGCATCAGGCTCCCTGCTTGGTGGGGTGTCTGCTCCTCCCTCTGACCCTGCCTCTTCCCATGCTCTCTCTCTTTCTCATTCTCTCTTAAATAAGTAAATACAAATCTTTAAAAAAATAAAAAATAAAAACTGACTTAATTCACACTTGAAAGCTGAATCAGAGTGGTTTGTGTTTTGTCCAAAATAAAAACAATTGGTGGTTATAAGCACTGACCCCAGAGCCAGACTGTGGGGTCAAGTACTAGCTCTTCGACTGGACTGTGAGCAAATCACTGGACTCTTCAGTGCCTTGGTTTCATTGTCTGTGAAAGGGAGTTAATGGTAGTACCTGCCTCGTAGGGTTTGTTAAGAAGACTGAGGGCAAATAAAACATCTGGAGCTGAGAATAGCACACAGTAGGGGATTACCACTGCCGGCTGTGG
The DNA here is from genome assembly GCA_003697995.1 of Taxidea taxus jeffersonii. Taxonomy (NCBI): domain Eukaryota; kingdom Metazoa; phylum Chordata; class Mammalia; order Carnivora; family Mustelidae; genus Taxidea; species Taxidea taxus. The sequence continues at coordinate 3,857 of ML093114.1, read as the reverse complement.
CTACTGCCGCTGCTACGGAACAGAATGATACGCTGCATTTGTGGAGCTGACCTGATGGACTAAATTCTACTTTTTTCCCAAAGAATTTATTTAGTTCAAACAATAGCCCATGTCGGCGTTTGAAAGCCATCTGTTTTAACTGTTTTCCCATCCGATGTCATAGAGATTCTATCTCAGAACGATGACATATTTTTAAAAGATTTTTATTAATTTTTTATGTATTGGTTGACGGAGAGAGCGAGCACGCCGCAGAGGGCAAGGGAGAAGCAGGCTCCCCACTGGGCAGGGAGCCCGATGCGGACCTTGATCCCAGGACCCCAAGATCATGACCCGAGCTGAAGGCGGACTTCTAACCGACTGGGCCACCCAGGCACCCCAAAATGATGATATCTTTGATGAAAGAGTTAAAGGAAGTTTTTGGTAACAGGAATTCACCTTTGACCATGGCTGGGTATTTGAGACTTCAGCCTTACAGACCTGAGCTAACATGTGTGATCATTTCATTGCATGACAGAAATGTAATTTAGCCATTTAAGAGTATTTCGCTTGTTAATCATCAAAGAATTTAATTCTCTAAGATATCGTTTCAGCTTGACGGTATATTACAAGTTACAGGAATTGGTCCACACTAATTTTACCTTTTCGACCAAGAATTAACACATAGAATCTTAGCTCAAATATGAGAGTTAAATCTAAGATACCTGGATAGTCCTGTAGAAAGCTAATTTTTTAGCATTAAAATATGAACTGTCAGAATGACAATTTGAAACTAATCAACACATATATGTTTGGATACACATAGTATATTTTGCATGTAGTGTATTTATTTGTACACGTATTTATTATATGATGAAATCCTCAAATTTATCTTCATATTTATAATCTGAGCTGAATTTAGGAACGAGATATCAGAAAGCACAGCAAGTTGTCATGAACACAAAGATGAAAAGATGAAGCTTTTGATCTTGGACTGGTCTTTGGCTCTGCTCATGAAGGTGTCCAATGGCCAGTTAGAAATAAACAACAAAGCTGGAGAAAGCACTGAAGCAACGCTGTAATTTGGGAATCATACCCATAGAGGGGACCGTTAAAGATGAGATCCCAGGCGCCTGGGTGGCTCAGGCGGTTAAGCTTCTGCCTTTGGCTCGGATCATGATCCCAGGGTGCTGGGATTGAGTCCCACATCGGGCTCTCTGCTCAGCAGGAAGTCTTCTTCTCCTTCTCCCTACTCCCAGCCCTGGGCTTGGGCTCTCTCTTGTTCTCTGTCTCTCTCCTCAAATAAATAAATAAAATCTTAAAAAAAAAAAAAAAGATGAGATCCCTGAGGAGAAAGCAGAAGAGAGAAGAGCCTTATAGTTGGTACTTAGAGGAAGAAAAAAATTAGAGCAGAAGGGACATAAGGAGGAGTAATAAGGACACACTGTTCTGGAAGCCAAGGAGGAAAGTTGTAAGGGCAGGGGTTGGTTAGCAGTGCCAGCGCTGAAGAGGGATGGGGTGGACGCTGGGAAGAGCCGGCCAGATTTGGCCATGGAGAGGGAGCAGTTTGGACAACCAGAGCCTAACTGTGGGGGTTAATGAATGTCCATGGAGAAGGAGACAGAGGCTGAAAGGGCAGGGACATTTTGGAAATGTCCGGCTGTAGAAGCAGTAGCAGGATGGGGGTGCAGGTCACTAGGCTGAGGGACCCCACCATTGTCTTTCATGGTAGCCTGGAGGCATCGCCCAACCTCTTATTGAATCTTTAAGTCATTCAACATTCACTTCCATCCCAGAAGCAGATAAAAGAATGAAGGGGTGCGGGACGCCTGGGTGGCTCTGTGGGTTAAAGCCTCTGCGTTCGGCTCAGGTCATGATCTCAGGGTCCTGGGATCGAGCCCTGCATCAGGCTCTCTGCTCTGCGGGGAGCCTGCTTCCTCCTCTCTCTGTCTCTGCCTACTTGTGATCTCTGTCAAATAAATAAAAATAAAATCTTTAAAAATAAAAAAGAATGAAGGGGTGCTATCCCTGGGTCGGCCCTCTGGCTGCATAAGTCAGGTTCCCCCAGAGAGCGGCCCCTCACGGGCAGCATGAGGCGATCTAGAGGAAAGCAGCCTCCTCTGATTGAAAAAGTTTGGAAAATGAGCCTGCCTTCAGTGGGATTCAGTGGATTCCTCCTTTTTTCCCCCTATGTCCACCTCTAAGAGCCTCTTACTGCCAAATATTTTTTAAAAACAAAAAGAAAGCTGTATCAGTCAAGGGCAGAGTCTCAGCACTGCTGAGAGCCTCCCAGTTGGCCAACCCTGGCACCGGGAAGAGACCAGGCGCCAGGGAGGGTTCGGGTGATGTGCCCGTTACGGATAAAGTTGTCTTTATAGTAGGACTTTACTGCTGCTCCTGAAAGGTCACTCCAGAGAAGCTGAGTTGACTTAACACTGAACAAGACAAAACACAAACAATATGAAGAAGGATTTCTCATAAGAATCAGTTTATATGCTTTCCGAATCCCCAAGCCCCCGGGTTTGTACCAAAGCAAACTTGGGATGTTGATCCTTGGAGGTTTTTGGTTTATACAGTGGTCTGAGCAAAGCTTTATTTTCTCTTCCCCATCCTTTCCTTCTTCTTAGATAAGACGCTGATCTCAGCTGCATAGAAAATATAGGTCCAGTTTTGGGTTTTTTTGTTTGTTTGTTTTTTGTTGTTTTACTCTGATGTAATTTGGATGTTCTTCCATTCTTTCTGTCTTTATTCAGTTTTGGCAACTGGCTGAGTCGACTGATGAGGTTTGATAGGAGCCCTCCTGGGCTTAACGTTGACATTGTGCCCCCCCAAAGCCCGCAGACATTTCTTCCCGTGTATTTGTCCCTTAGAGACTAGCTATAGCGGAGGAGCTCGTGCCGCACAACGCGGGCTTGCAGAACTGTAGGTCCTGCGCTCACTCCTGCGACTTCCTGGAGTCGGTTCTTACTGGATGTCAGTAAAATGGCAGCTCTCAGCAAGGGAACATTCTTGATTCCCGAGACAGGGAACGAAGCCAGGCACTTGTAGGGTTGTTTTCAAACGAACTGGTTCTTATGTTGTAAATATTTAACTAGTTCACCATAGTATTCCTACCGAAGTTCCCATTAGGTTTTCAGCGAATTCTACTTCCCACAGGCAGATAAAGCTTCCTTTGCTTTCCAGAACCCTCTTAAAGCAAATAGAGATTATATTCCATGGAGTTTGGTTTGAAAAGGAACAAAAAGTGGGATCTGAAAGGCATATTTTTCCCTCCGTTGAGGCAAGGAGGCTGTGGGGAGCGACATCTGTCAAAGAACAATGGATGTGATGGTAAATTTTACCGATGGCCATGAATATTTTTATTGTTCCACAGGCTGTCTTTGCTTAAATCCTGGGTGGTGATGGCTAAAAGCAGAGGGTTTTTTTCTTCTTAGTTTATAGTTTTGAGAATTAGACGGAGGGATGTTAGCTATGAAAGCTACTGAAGAGGGCTAGGTGATCTTATCTCTCTAATGAAAATGACTTGAGTCAGCTTTCTTCTGACCCCGCAGCTGTCTGGGTTCCTGAACACCCATTTCTCTCTGGCATCTGCTCTCAGGAAGAAACCCTAGGAATGCATTAGACAGAAGATTTTGATTTACAGCTCACCTCTGTTTAATCTTCTAGTGATCTATTTGTTTATTTTAGGAAAAGGAGCTCCTTAAAAGACATATTTTATGCGTTTGACTTCTTTTATGACTCTTCTTTTAAGTTGGGGATATTTTGTCTTCAGGAAATGCGTTTTGATTTTTTTTCTTTCCTTTTCCCTTTGTTTTCCCTTCCTTCCTTCCTCCTTTTCTTCCTGACTCCCTCCCTTCCTTCCCTCCTTGCCCTCTACAACA